>VZRX01005871.1:76769-119339 GCA_013398075.1 Notiomystis cincta | reverse complement strand
AAAAAAGCTGGATTCAATCATTATAAATTTTGGACTTGTTTCTGTAATGTTCCCAAAACCACAAGGTTACAATTTCTGGCAAAGAAAGTCCTAGAGCTGGGAGATATCCCTGGAAGATGGAGGACCATAAATTGCAAAGTGTCACAATATCCTTCCCCTGTTCATGGTGTGTCCTCCCCCGACATGGCCACTGGCTGACATGTCAGAGACAGGACACAGGACTGGGTAAACATTTAATCTTGGCCCTGCATATTTGCTCTTATATAAAAGTCATAACCCAAATGACTCAAGGTTTGCAGAGGAATAACTTTGTGTAAAATCTTCTTCTCCAAATCGATACCAGACATTTCATGGACGATATTCAAAATACCAAACAGTCCCCCAGACTCTTTGGGAACATCCAGCTCTGAATTAAAGCACTAACCTGGCCACATTTTTGATATATCTCTGAGCAGAATATAAAATTCTTTCTCCTTTCACCACAATTTTGCTTCAACACATTCAGCTGCAATACTTATCTCCTTGAAGTTGTAACTGGGTTGATGCCATCCAGTATAAGTATGCTGTTCAGCTTCAGTCATGCTTGTAAAATGTTGATGAAAGTTTCTGGCCTTAATGTTAGGGAAGCTTTCAAAAGGGAAGTGGTTTTCCAAGTATAAATAAATGCTGATTAAAAAGATATGGAAAAATCCAACTAAATTCAACTTATTTTTCTGTTTCTTGCATTATCCATTTCTCTACTTGAAAAGAACACTCAAATTTCAGTTTTTGTGAGAATGTATTACATTTTCTTAGAGTATTTCTGGTAAGAAGAGAAGGAATTAGGGTGTAAGAAGGAAGTAGTTACTTGTACATTTTTAGTTACTTTCTTAACAGAGATTTGGGGAGTTTTTAAGTGGATTTCCATGCAAACTAAATGAGAGGATGTTTATAGAGATTTGCTTTATCTGAAAGGAAAAAATAATTTAAAAGAATGAAAGGTTTTCATAAAGGCAGAAATAGGTTTTGAAGTCAGAACTAACAAAAGCATTACTGTGTGATTTGGTCAGAAAACACAGTGCAAACACCATCTCATCAGAAGGCTCAAAGCTTCAGTAAATCAACAACCAGCAGCCATCACTGAGCAAAGGATCTAAATGTGATGAACATATAAGTTATAACATCCAAATTAATTAAATGTGCAATATGAGGTACATTTGTGAACCCCTTCCTGGCCCACACCTGTGATTTGTTTGCACAGTCATCAGAAAATTTCAGGAGGCAAGGGGCAGAGGGAAACCAGCTGACTAAGAAAATTATAACCAATGGGACAGCCCCCCCCTACGTTCAGAAAACTGCTAAACTGCTCAGCCAGGTTCAAGAAAAGTGCCTGAATTTCTGGTTAGGTTACTGTGAATACCAAATCTCCAATTTTAGTCTCCAAAGGATGCTGACAGTAACTCTAGAGCAGGCCCCAAAAGCTCATTGAAAGACAGTTTATTAGCTATGTCTCTAAATATTCCTCTCCATTTTCATCATATTTAGTCACACTTCTCTCATTTCACAGTGCTTTCACCCCATAAATTGAGCTTTATGTGAAGGTTTCTATCTGTGTTATTAAGTGACAATCATCCTTTCAAGTTAAATCAGTTTCTGATCTCAGTGCTAGAAAAAGGCCTTCTCTTAGACCTGGGGTCCAAGTGAAACAGCCATCTCAAATGTGGTGAGAGGAAATAATATTTCAGCAGAATAGAAATCATGTGTGGAAGCTTCAGGAACTGCCTCTAAATCTGACATATATGCCCCTATTTCCCCCTTCTCCCTAACAATGTTAATGAGACTTAGATTGACTGGTGACAGTACAAATTTTAGGTAGTACTCAGGAGCTAAATCACATCATCCTTCATCATGCTGCTCTCCTCTAGAGAGGTCTGTTGCACATTCAGAAGGTGTCAGATCTATTCCTTGGATGGTTCTGAGATTTTTCCCTTCACTCTGCAGTTGCTCCTTTCACATCACTTTTGTTCTGTCCCATTTCTCTTGCTCATTACTCACCAATACAAACTCTGCTTAACATCTGGGAAAATTCTCCAAACCAATTCCTCAACCTACCTGTGCTGGTAGTAGTAGTAGTAGTAATAATAATAATGAAACATTTGTGTATATATTACTTCTGTTTCTAAAATACATGAGGCTCTGTGCAAAAAAAAAATGCCACTCAATCAAAATAAATAGGATAAAATCATAATAAATACAATGAATAAAATACAAAGAGATTTGCAGGTGTTTGGACCCAAGGTCACCCAGACACATGTGTTTTAGCTCAGCATAGATTGTAGCAGTCTGCATAGCCACTAATTGAGTTAATCTTAGTGCAGCAGTTTCTACAGTAAGTTTAGGCTCTCACACAAGTATGTGTTTATTCTGTGCACATGCATGGACCTAGCAGTAAGTCCATTTGAGCAGCATCTGTTCAATACACCTGCTATTCATAGATCACAGAATCACAGAATATGCTGAGTTGGAGGAGATTCACCAGGACTGACAAGTTCAACCCCTAGCCCTGCACAGGACAAACCCAAGAGTGACACCACCTGCCTGAGAGCATTGTCCAAAAGCTCCTTGAATTCTGGAAGGCTTACTGCTGTAACTACTTCCCCTGGGGAGACTTTTCTGTTGACAAAGTTTCATTCCCACTTCTATATTTACAAGGAACAATAATATTCCAAAGACAATTAAGCTAATTACCTCAATTTTGAACTGAGGTGGGATTTTCTGTGCTACCGCTGATGTATATCTATATCTATCTCTATCTATCTATCTATCTATCTATCTATCTATCTATCTATCTATCTATCTATCTATCTATCTATCTATCTATCTATCTATCTATCTATCTATCTATCCATATATCTATATCTCCTAGTATTCATATGAGCCTTGATATTTTGGTAAACCAACAAAATTAGTATAGTGGCATAATACAGGCATACTGATACAAATATCCACTGGCAAACCAGTGCTGTTCCAACATTCCTCAGCACTCTGTGCCTCTCCTATTTATCTCTTTACATCTCATACAGTCACTACTCAGTGTGTTCTCCCCTAAGCTGTGCAATCAACTTTCTTCCCTCAGTGACAGCCCAGTCCTGGTCATCATGCCAAGAATGCTCTTTTGCTACATTATTTGCTAGACTTGTATTTTCCTCTGCTGGTGTGATTAAATAAATAGTCTGCACTCAGATCTCAGCAAAATCCATTGGGACAATATGTCCAAGTTACTGGGATATATTTTTTTCAAATATCCACACTACATGATTGTTCTTGCTTCAGCACTTGAAGGGCAGCCATCCAACGCACTTCTGAAAGAAACAATGATGAATAATCTACCAAATATCTTAAAGTTTCCTTTCTGCCTCTGTAGTTTCGCATGGATATTATCCACCCTGGGGAAATGTGCTGTTCCTCAACTTCATGACGGACCATTTTCATTTCAGATTGCATAGAGCTGTTTTCCTTGGCATGAGGACTGACTGAATGAATCATCCCCAACATGCACAGCAGGGCTGTCTGGGACAAGGTGGTTGAATAAATCGCCCAAGTGTTCCTTCTTGCTTTTCCCTTCTTTCATCAGGGCCTTACCATCTCTAGACTGACTGTGGCTTTAACAATTCATAAGCTTGTCTCACATTTCCTTCATAAGAGTGTAGGTGGCATTTAACTCTCTCTAATTTTAGACATTCAAATGTTAGTAACTTTGCCTTAACTCATTATCTGGTCTTCCTCTATAGTCAGCACAGAAACACTTGCAGCTTCAGCAGATTCATTGCACCTAAAAGGGTCCAAAACAGTTACATTATACATCTGGTTTTAATCCTACTATCTACTTTTTAAGTCAGGGATTTTTTGTCACTTCTTTTCACTTTTTCTATTTCATCACGTACAGGAGTCTTGATTAACTCCTTTGTAGGATGAACTGCAAATGCACTGAACTCTTGGAGAACTTGGGAGGTATTCAAGGCATAGTGAGATATACTGGTGAAAATCTTACTAATAGGACTGTCTTAATTTACAGAATCACAGAATCAGTTAGGATGGAAAGGACCTCTGAGATCTTCAAGTCCAACCTATGACTGAACACCACCTTGTCAAGCAGGCCATGGCACTGAGCACCACACCCAGGCTTCCCTTAAACACCTCCAGGGATGGTCCCTCCACCACCTCCCTGGGCAGCTCATTCTAACATCTAGTAACCCTTTCTGTGAAGTATTTCTTTCTAATGTCCAACTTGCACCTCCCTTGGCACAGGTTAGGATCCTGTCCTCTCGTCCTGTCGCTGGTTGGGAAGACCCCAACCCACACCTGACTACAGCCTCCTGTAGGCATTTGTTCTTGTTGAACCTCATGGTGCTGGTCTCAGTCCATCTATCCAAGCTTGTCCAGGTCCCTCTACAGAGCCTTCCATCCTCCAGCAGGATGACACTCCCACCTAACTTAGTGTCACCTACAAATTTGCTAATGGTAAACTCACTCCCCTCAACTAGATCATCAGTAAAGATATTAAAGAGAACTGGGCCCAACACTGATCCCTGTGGGACACCACCAGTACCCTGATGTCAACTGGATGCAGCACCATACAGCTGCACAGAAGTCTCTTCTTAAGACTCTTCTTTAATATAAATTCTACATGATAGAAAATACACCTTTTTTTTTGTTTCATTACTCATCTACCATCATGAGAAACTGCCATTTTTATGTGCAAAAGTAAGACTAAATACAAGAACCACGCAACAGAGTTGAGTATTGTGCTGATCAGCTGCCTTTTATAAAACTAATAAAAGACTCATGGAAGTCACTGGACCCTCCCTTTGAAGCCAGGAAACTGTGAATTGTGCTTACAGGCAGCCAGTAGAAGGAACAAAATCACTGCAGCTCAGTCCAGTGTCTTACTGAATTCTGAAGCAGAACTTGCCTTTGAGAAGTGGGGAACGCCCCATCCATAACTGCTGGATGTGCTTTTCAAATATTTTAGTTAATGAGAGTTGAGAATTCAATTTTGAAATGCAAAAACTGACAGCAAATTAGGATTGGAAAAATATGGGAGAAATCATAAGAAAATAATAAAGCCTACTTCTGAAAATTTCAAATTACATTGGAATGATGAAATTGCTGGGTGGTTCCACAAATGTCTAAATGAGATTATCTCAGAGGTCATGTGTGGCTACTTTCAGGTTATGATGGAATAGCTAATGAAGAAGGTAACAAATAAACAAAAATGTAATGTCATTTTAAAAAAATCCTTTCTTTTTAAGTTTGTGCCTGGTAATTTATAATTCAAGAAGTACTGACTGATGAACACAAACCTCTGAACCTTTCACATTTCAGAGTTTTGTGCTGGATAGGAAGAAGCTGAGGCCCAGAAACTCAAATACTGGAAATGGTGAGACAGTAACAGGATTTCTGACTTATTGTACTAAAACCAGGCTTTTATGCCTCTGTGACAAATAAGAGGCAAGGTTCCATCTCCTACAGCCCAATACCCTGTGTTTACAAACTATATTAATGTAATATTTTATTATATGAGTCACATAACATACACAAGAGTGCATTATTAATGTTTGACCAACCAAAAATGCAAAAAAGCCCAACTACACTGAAAAACCTACCTAAAATAATCTGATTGCTATGGCAGGAAAGTGGCCTCTGTCCACCTCTAACACCTCTTTTTGGAAGGACTGGCATCAACTGAGTCATTTCACTGTAGGCATGACTAGGTCAAAACCACTGTAATTTAGAGTAACTGTTCTGACCTACAGGAATAGATTTATATGTATTAACAATTATTTACATTCTGGTTTAAAGTATGCTTGTTTGATATTGAACTTTCTGGTATTCTGCATTTTCTGCAGCTGTAGATTTTGGCAATAGTGCTTCCAGTCACATATTCTCTCAGCAGTCATGATGGATGCCTAGGGAAGAATTTAAAGACAGGATGAAAATGGAGAGTTGCTTCTAAAAAGCATTCCTTTAAAACAGTTGGTTAACCTCCAGGGTTTTTTTGTTTGCAAACTTTTTGTGCAAGAGAAAATTTCTTCCAAATTATTATCCCTTAATCAATTTTTATTAATGAATTTTTACCTGGATTTTGAACACATTTTCTTTCAAGGATATTTTAGGTTTGGACAAAACCTATATCTAATGCTTTCTCTTCTAACAGATACCTAGTTCCTGAAAAAAGGGAGCCACTCTCCCCTGTGCAACCCTTGCAGTGTTATCTTAAACATTTGCCTTTCCAAATTTCTGCCTGGTCATGTGGAGGTTAATTTATAATTCTGAACCATCACGAATGCTCTGGGTCTTCACTTTGCAGCAACCCCAGCTGCTGGTGAGTGCTGTTATCCTCTGATGGTGCCTGGATCCATCCCTGGAGCTCCTGTGGTCCACACCAGACAAAAGCTTACCAACAAAAGTTTTAACAACCTTTCCTTTGATTCTTTCCATACACAGGTATAAGCACAGCTTCCTCAGGGAAGGGACTAGACTGTTATTAATTATTAATTTTTAAATTTTTACTTTTTTTTTTAATTTGACCACCTATCATTAGACATCTGAAAATACAAGGGCCTGTGTATACTGGTAAGTCCACCTTGAGATGATCTAATAAGCCTTTGCTGCACTGATTAACTGCAAATTTTCTCCTCAGTGACAGGTATCATTACACCAGCTCTATATAAACCCTATTGACTAAAGATAGTTTGCTATAGATTTATTCTTAGTATAAAGGAAATATTTCCTAATTTTTGATTATACAACCCTTCATACTTTATAGGGGATGTTTAAGATGTAAGTTAGGAAATAACTGTTCATTTAATGAAGGAATAAACAGAAGCATTGTTAAAGTGAAGTTCTACCATGGATATTCACAGATGAACCTAATTCTTCTACTACTTCCACCTGCCTAAAGATTCACTGTGGCAGAAAAAGGATAAAACCAAGATAAAATGCATGTGAGCAAGGAACAAAAAAAAAGTAAGCATTACACAAAGAGACTCATGTCTATATGTCAGGATTTTGTGTGCTTATAGCAATATATGGGCATAAGTAGAAGATTATATATTTTATTACAATATTTTATAGCCTAAGGAGCCAATGAACACTTAGCCTGCTCTCTTCCTCTCCCCCCAGAATGTGTTCTGTTATATGGAAAGAATAGTAAATATATAGATCCATTATAAGAGCCATGAATTTAGTACAAATTGAACAGACAGATTGCATTTATAGTACAGATGTTCTCTTTATTGGCTAGAAATCCAGTAAAAGCAGCATTTTGAATTTTAAAATATAAATGTGCAATTTTCATTTTAACATATACAGAACCAGGTAACTGGGTGCACATGGAAATTAACTTTAAAAGCATTTCTATTTGCAGAATCCCTATATACAGAGCATGTGCCCAGAACTCTGGTTGTTTTCCATTTCAAATTGCCTATAAAATTGGAAGTATTTCCATAATTTTAAATTGCTCACATAACATAGGAGGGATTGGAATTACAGTTGCTCCTCAAATTTGTTTTTATAAGCACCTGAATTTGGAACTGATTCAAATGGCATTTTAATATGTTCTGGGTCAGGCCATGTTGATTTAATTTATAAAATGAATTTATCAAGAAAAGGGGAAACTTAAAGAAGTGGAAAGAATAATAAAATACAAAACTAAATGGCAGAAATGCACTCACCAAATATAGCTGTGAAATAAGTCAACATTAAAGGGCAGAATGTAAAATTGTGGGCACATTGATGCAAAGATTATGAAAAAGCTGATGAAAGCATGTCTTTCACTTCAGAAACACACAAAGCCATGTCAAGTGATCTTTTGAGTAGCTGGCAAGCTGAAAAGCATTTTTGCTGAGCACACAAGACATGAGCTGGTCAATAGTGCATACAAGTGTCAGTAAATCATGGTTTGAGACACACCTTTTGGAGCTGATACAGACTCAGCATATTGCTAATATTTAACCATTGAGAGGACCATTGATGTACTCAGGCACTGCACTTGCATGCAAAGAACTTGATGGATTTTGTTTTCCAAAGTAATACTTGAATATATGAAGGATTCTGATTCTTAGACTCCTCATAAATTTGAGGGAAAAAAGTTATAAAATTCAACAGTAATTCATGGTGCATTTTATATAGATTATTGCAATTAATCTGTCTTTAGAACACAGAAGCTGAAATTAGAAATCAAGTGACCAAGTCAGGATGCCCAGTTCAAAAGGTTTTATTGTTAGATAACTTGTGTTAGTCCTTCTTCCAAAAAGTGTAATTGCCCAGATTTTCAGCACTCTGATGCTCCAGCTTGTCTGAGAGCTGGACCCACCTGTAGGATGTCTCATATTTTTCATACACTCCTAAAGAAGAAACTATGAAACACAAAAGGAGAAAACTGCCAACAGTGCTTGCTCTAACACCTGTAAGGACCTTGGATTTTTTCCAGCCAAGCTGACCCCTGCCCATCAGTGAACTTGTTGAAACAAAGCTGTAAACCTTCAGGCTACCTAGATAAAAGTAAAATCACCAATTCTAAGGTGTTCTGGTTGTATGAGTTCATTTATGGACTAACATAAAATTCAATTAAAAGCTTTATGAATGCTGAAAGCATTATTTAAAAAGTGAAATTATGATTAGGATCTGCTGAATTGTCTCTATTCCTTCTTATTAAAAAAACCCAAAACCCTTCTGTTAAAGCAAAGCAGGTATTTCAACCAATAAACCATCACATTCAATCAAAGAATAAGAAATTATCAAAGAAGGACAAATAAAGACTTAAAAAAGTGAAAAGCAGAAAGCAACAATCAAGCAAGACCCAAGAAGAATCCAAATTTTAAGAAAATAATCTCCTTTCAGGCTGCCTAGCAGAGGGTTTCCTGGAATCTTGCTCTCTGTCCAGAGAGACGATGGAAGCAAACAAATCCAAAGAAATCAGACTAGCTCAGTCCTCAGGAGCTGCATTTAATATAAATATGTCAAGACTTAGAGCATGTTTATCTATAAAGTATTTGTCAAAAATCACATCATTACACCTTGTGTTGTGAGACAGAAGTAAAGGACTCTCCTCCAGCACACAAAAAATACAGTGTTTTTATCACACAAGGCCATCACTCCCTTATGCAGGTATGGACAGACTGAATACAGATGAATGTGTGCCACTCACTTCAGATTACATCTCAAAATGTGTGTTCTTAGTAGACACAATCTAAAATAAATCATACTCACAAATTACTTTGGAATGGTTCTTGAAGAATGAAGCCAGTATAAAGGATTTTCTAAAGTAACTGCTCCTTTTAAAATAATATCAATAACTTTGTAAAAATGATGGGGTTTCTATAGGATGGGGATTTTTTTATTGTGTTTTGGGGTTTCTTTGCAATTTTAGTAAGAAAGAATTTAAGGACAGGGTATAAAAATGTTTTTATAAAGATGGAAAATGTGCACCAAGGGACTTAAGTTGCTGTGCAGTCTCCCTTAGAGAATAAATGAATGAACAAGCTTTGTTGGTGATTGCTGCCTTGCAAAGGTTTTATTGCAATTCCATACACTTGGGGTCAAATCCTCCTAAGCATCCTTATCATGGCAGAGTGATGTTCAAAGGAATTCAACCTCTCCTGATGCACCAGAGGAGGCAAATCAGCCTCCAGAGGTGCTCAAAGTGCTGCATTCTCTCAGAGGAAGGCACTCAGCACGCAGCTGATCCCAGTGTCTGCTGCAGGCTCATGGATTTATAACTATCCTGGTTTCTCCATGAACCATTTCAAGAAAGAGAAAAACTGAGGTGGAAAATTGGAAGAAGAGAGAAGTAAAATTATTGCTTTTGGACACAGCCTTAATGGTGACACAGTAGGTTCTGTTGAGAGAAAACTGCAGGAGATTGCTCTGCTTCCCTTCAAACATTCTGAATATATTCTAAATATAAAAACAGATTTCTCTTCTAACATATTCCTCTCCCCTGGTAAAATAAATTTTGTTTGATTTGGCACATCGGTCATCTTACTTGTAATGCCTCTATCCTGTTTAGATATTAGCAGACATCTTATGTTTGAATAAAAGAGCTTAAAAAAAAAAAAAGGAAAGGGAAAGAAGGGAAAGGGAAAGAAGTGGTAGGAGAAAGTAAAGAACTAAGTAAAATAAAAAAATAAAAATTTTATGCCTTCATTACTGACGGTCAGTGGCTGACTGCTACAAGAAACAGCTTTATCCATTTATATGCCCCAAATCATATATTTTTAATTATTGAACATATAAAAAATCAATGTTTGTGTGTCAGTACACACACATATGTTTATACATACATAAAAATAGTGGTTGATGTATGTTTATGTAAATACAGATGCAAAATACATGTATTTTGCAGTCTGTCTCTAAGCAAATCTGTTTCATCTCTATCCATTTTGTGTCACCCTGTCAGAGTCATCACATGCTGCTTCTTTAATTAATGTATCTGGAAATTGGAAATATTGTGGCATTTCAGCTTCTAATATTGATGGGATCTGTACAAGCTCACCATTTTTCACCTCACCTGTCCAACACAAATGCCCTGGACTTTGGGATAATTTATGCCTCCCTAGATTTTTTATGTGTGAACAGTTCCCTGAAATAAGCCATGATCAGTATGAGCTGATGATTTCTACTGCATGGATTTAATCATGTGGGACTGTGACAGCAAGATCCTGTCATAGGATGTGACTTAAAAATTTTTTTTTAATTATTTGAATTTTTATAAGAGTTGGAGGGAATGTGTGATGCACTTTTCTTCTTAACAGCACATAATTTAAAATTACATTTGAAAGTGTATTTAGGAGAGAGGAATTGAGGATAAAACCTCAACCTTCTCAATTTACGCAGCTGTAATTTAAACAAAAAATAGAACAAAACCTGGATGGAATTTTATGGAAGGCATTATGTATTCAAGGACTGGTAGAGTGAAACATTCAGAAAAGGCATTTTAATCCTGCAAACTGTTATACCAACACTTAGCTTCACCCATTTAAATATACACTGAGTGTGCAGTTCTAGCAGTGTGTTCAGACTAGTTGTTCTAAGAACGTGAGTCTCGAAAATTTAGGACAAAAATTACAATGCAGGTGTCAGGTACCCCAAAGACACCTCATTTTCCTTTCCCATATTGTCTGGAGCTGGATGAGTGTGTCCTCTCTCCACCACCAAGGGCTGCAAATTCATTTCTTACGTGCACTGAGCTGGAGTTTGAGGCAAAACTGAGAACAGGAGCAAAAGCCATAGACAGAGGAGCAATTGATTTTACTGCTCTTTGACATAAAGTAGGTTTTCTAAACATGTTGAAGTAAAATAACAGACTAATTGTTAGCTAAAGTCACTCATATAAGCTGATAGTCAAGTGGCTGCCAAAGGCTCTGTTGGGTGTGGAGTTCAAACAGGTTCAACTGATATTAGAGCAGTTTTGAGGCATGAAAGAATTTAACAATAAAGAGGAACTGTATTAGCTTTGGGGGACTCAAAACCCAATCACACTTATAATTTTGCTGGGGAAGGGAAAATAGTTCACTGTAGTTTAGGTCAGTCTCTTTTTAATTTCTTTTTTAAACCTTTATTTTTACAATTTCATGATTTATTTTTCCAGGTGTTTTCAAAATTCCAGCTTTAAATACAGAAGTTATGAGAACCAATGGCAGCTTTTGAAAGAAAGCTTTGGCATAAGGCCTTGACACTTTTATGCTATATAGCCACAGGAAAAAAAGTGAAAAATATTAATTTCCCTGTGTTTTTTCACATGATGGTTCCCCAAAATTTTGATTATTGAAAGTCTATGAGACACACACAGAGGTCACGTGTCTCTAATTTAGACTGAAATCAGGACCCTAAAACCAGACAGCTTTTGTCCTTCTCCACATTTCCATCCTTGACAGAAAAGTATCCTAACACAGTCCATTATATCTTGCTGACCTGGTCAAAAATCACAAGCTAGGACCAGGATAAATTTCCCAGAGGATTTTTTGATATATACAGTGCCTCTTCATAACAGAGTTTTCCCCATTGAAAAGGAGTGATCAAAGTTTGGTCTGACAAAGCCCTCTCCCCCTGCCTCTGTAGGAACGTGGCACTGATATCTCAGGGCTCAGCAGAAAACCTGTGGAGTTTTACTACTTGAATTGTCATGGATTGCTGAATTGAAACAATGGCTCTGAAGACAAAAGCTGATTAATCCTGTTTTCCTGGATCTTGAGAGGGCAGGATAATCAGTAACATCTGATCATCTTGGATGATATCAGCTTTTTATCCTTTTTTTTAGTTCGTTTCTGTTTTGGGACAATGCACATCCCTGCCTCATTATTTTTTTTTCCCTTAAAAACCCAAACAAAACCTAACAAATTGAAGGCAAAACCCACTGCTTATGCACCATTTTTCATTAGAGCTTACACATTCACAATTTTTTCTTAGATCCTTTAAAAATATTTGCTGTCAGTATCTGCTCTTGCTCAGATTCTTATAGAGGTGTATGTAATTGGGAAGATGTTTTCAAGGACCAGGAAACATTTAGTGGGGTGTTACATTAACTAAGCTTGAAAAGAGAATGTTGCCTGCTCTCTTAAACTTTGGGAAACCTGATACAGGCCCTCTACTTCCCTTTGACATACTTGATTCAATTTCAAGTCACTACAAATGAGGTTCTTACATGCCAAAAATGTACAGGACATCAGTATTATCCCAGGACATTCAGCCAGCTGACTACAGTTCATGGATCAATATAAGCAAGAATAAAAACACGTTTTTCAAATTTCTGTTAGACACATGCAATCAGTAATTTAGAGCTGGAGGTGCAGAACATTTCTATTTAGTGATCTCTGGGTAATTTTCTGCTCCGAGTTTCCCATGTTTGTTTTACCCAGATTTTTTGTCCTAACGATGCAACAATGTTCCAATTAGAAATAATTACACCATAGAAAATTATACATAAACAATTCTTTTTATTCTAAAATTCATGAGAGTCACGGATTAATAGATTACAGTGTGAAACATTTTTATATGTGTATCTGACACACTAGATGGAAGATAAAATGACATTATTTTCACAAATGCTGGTCTGGAACAAACCATATTTAACTGATGGATTGGTGATTTGTTTTTTTAACTAATGCATCAAAATGAAATCAAGAAAAAGAAAGTTAAATTATGTTTTCTTTCTTGGATCTTTGAAAGTCTATATGTAATTACAATTCCAGCACAATCTAATCTTATAGAACAAGTACCTAATTTTTTTTCTCACTTAGCAAAATGTTTTTCCACTAAATAACATATTAATCTAGAGGGAGGGTTTTCTTCAGGTTCATGCATGGCTAAATGAAATATCTGAAAGCTGAGCTCATGTGCTTATAAGATTCTTATAAGAAATTGCTTAAGGGGCAAGATTCACACTGTAGAAATTCCCTTCAAGTTACCCAAACCCACAGTTAATTTTTCTCCAGCAAGTGCCCAAACCAGCCAGTAGAGCCCACGTCCTCCCTACAGCTTTGCTGAAGCCAGAGCTTTGCAGCCACTGCCAGAGACCAAAGGACCCTGGGGGCAGAGGGATCTTGAGCCTCTTCCACCAGTTTGTTTCTACATCTCTTGGCTAGGAGGAGCAGATCAGCATTCCTGATGCTGATACCAGTTTTACACCCAAGAGGAAGTTATCACTGTCTAAAAAAAAAAAAAAAATTAAAAGAAATATTAAGTGTTAAGGAGGAGCAGACTCCAGGCCTGCCCCTTTGGTGCATCTTTCTCTGTTTTTCTCTTTGAACAAAATGGATTCAGGACTGAAGCATTTTCACAGAACATTCTTATTTTGGTGGAACAGTTTTTTGGTGAAAAGCTGCTGCATGGGGGAGTTTTCTCCCTGCCATCTGCAGTGAAGAGCAAGTTGCTACAACAACACGGAGACAATCAGGAGGAGAATGGAAAAGCCCTGACAAACTGCAGGGCCCTGATGTTACAATATTGTTGTAACCTTTTCATTGTGTGAGCACTGCTGAATTTAGAGCACTTTGGGGAATCCCCAGTTGCAGAAATTCAGGGCTGAGATCCCATCTTACCAAGTGATGACTTGGAAAGTAATGTGAAACAAGAAAAGGAGAGAAAGAGTTAAAATTCATACATTGTAGCCTCGGCTTTGAGACTCTGTATTCTGCTAAAGTTCAAAAATAAGCTAACAATTGCAGAGAACAGCTGATGGGCAATCAAGTTTTAAAGCCTAATAGGCTCTGCAGTCTGTTCTTAGAAATACATTTGGACACATATCTCACTCCTCAGTCTGGGCACAGACACTGGTGAGAGGCATGTGGATAAAATTAAGGAACTTAGAAAATGAGAAGAGAGCAGCTCCTTTGCTATAGTAGGTACACTGGGATGTATAGAATAGGGTTTTTTATGAAGGAGGCCAAAAAACTTTACTTTTTTATTAACTGGAGGCATGAAATAATGAAAAAAGCCTAAAGGAATTAAGTGTACAATTGCTATTGACTTCAAGGAAGGTTTAAATACTGCTTTCCTTAGGTTCTTGGAAAATACTGGGCTTTATTTCCAATTGTTCTATTGCAACTCAATTAATTTAATGCACAGAGAGCAGCCAGTGAGAAAATCAGTTATGTGACCTATGAGGAGCAATGGAAGGTAATTCTGAACATTTATTCCATAGACAGTCTGAGCCCCAAGCAAAAGGTAATAATGAACATATCCTGATAAAGAAGTGAGAATGTCAATCCAATAGAAATAGCTTCTGATGGAATATTTTACAGGATATATTCAAAGAATATTTGAAATCCCAAAGCTATGGAAAACCATGGCAGCAATCCCACTGGCTTCAGCAAGCTGACAATTTCAGTCAAGATCTTGAAGCTGGAGTTCAAGTTAATGAGATATCTTAACTCTTGTGATCACAGGCCAGTTTTTGAGTGATTTTATTATTTGCTAAACCTGAACTTCTTCAATCTCTTATTCAGATACATGGCTTACAATATACATTTCAAGAATATATGTAGGGCAGATGGACAGATGACATTTTCAGTATAATGAAATGAATCAGAACTCAGAGTCAATTGAGCTGAAACTTTTTCATTGAGGATGAAGAAAATTAATATCAGCTATATGTTTGCATTTCTAAATTTACTACATTTGGCTCAGAGGGAGGATTTTTATGAGCTTCACAGCCTATCCAAACTCAGAAAATACAGAAAATCTCTCCTAAATGTCACAAGATTTTCCACACAATTCCAGAAGAACAGAGTAACTTGATCTTTACAAAGTTACTGGAATTCCTATAGGAAAAAATTATGACCAGATTTTCTGCTGCTGTAAGTTAACTTATCTTCATTGATTTTGCTGACATTTTGCCTCTTTCCACCAGGTCCTTCCCAAATTCCTTTTAAAAATTCCTTTACTTTGCACATGATTTGCCTTTTCCTTATATGAACCCAAGAAACCTGAAGCATATTCTAATAAGATTATATATCTTGTTTAAAACATACAGATTAGTTCATGATGCAAATTCCCTGTGAAACTTCCAATTTAAAAAGAAGAATTGTAAATAAAATTATCATCTGGTTATCTACAGTGTATTTGTTTCTATTCTTATGGCACTACAAAAAGACTCAAATAAAGATGTCTTATTAAAACAATTCTGTTTTCAATAACTAACCCTAACAGCTTTGTGGTTTGAACAATCTCCCACTTAGTGGTGTTGCTTTATCAGTTAACAGAAGAACATGAAATAGCCAGCAAGAAATCATTAAGATTATGGTCGTGCTGACAGTGACTGTACAGATTTACTTCTGCAGAAAATAAAGGGAAATATGAAAGAAGGCATTTACAAGTCTCACCTTAGTCTGAAACAAAAAAAAAGCCTTATGCACAGCAGAGCAGCAAATTCATATGGGAGCACCCACAGCAGAGGACAGCAGCACAACCCAGACTTCTGCTAAAATCCAACCTTTCATGCTAGCATTAGCTCACCAACAGGAATTCCTGGGTGAGAATTATATTTCTTAACTGGAAGTTTACACTCTCTATATGTGCAACATGTTTTTCTCACCAGATTTTGAAATGCCACAATGGCTGAGGTTTAGTTCAAAGCTTTACTTATAGCTATGCTTTGATTTTGCAAATTTGTTGTGGATTATTTTTAGGATTTTTTTCCTATTACTGATCTTGTATCACAGTTTTATTTATTTTTCCAAAAGGTATCAAAACTGGAGTTGTTGGAGGCTTATGGGTGTGGTTATGTAGAGCCCCAAGAAATTTTGCATCACCCTAAGGATGCCTGAGCTACAGACTGTCTTTATAAAAGCTGAGTTAATGATCCAAGAGAGAAGACTAATTTAATTAGGTGTAAATTACAGATGATGAAGTTCCTGTTTGCTTCCTCTTATGCTACAGCTGGTATAAGCAGGGATGATGTACAGACTGGACTTTGAGACATTCAACACTTAAGTGGCCAAGGTCCTGAGCACCTGTTTTCCCTAAACCTTTCTTGAGGAAGGAGTTGGATCAGATACCTCTAGAGGTTCCTTCTGGCATAATATAACTCTGCAATTCATATTCATCTCTATATTCTATGATTGGGGAATTAATTTGCTGTACCACAAGCACGAATTTGCCTGTTTCCTTTTTTTTTAATCTCAAATATATTTTTAAGAGTTAATATTTTTAGACTTACTTGGTTATGTGGAAATGAATACTCAATTTTGCTTCTGTTCAGAACTTTTTAAAAAAAAATACCAGTCTTGATGGTTAAAATTGCTGGCTTCCAGTTTTCCACATGCAAATCCGGGGTCTGGGACATAATATTTTTTTTGCAATAGTGCTTTAAAGCAAGTATCTGGAAAAAAAAGGTGTTTTATAACCACTGGAAAATTTACAGTAACACATTTCAGGTTTGTGATAAGCATTACTTGCTCATTAAAGAGAGTCAAGGTTAAATCCTTCAGGAAATGCTGTGGAGCTGTATATTTTTAAAATATCCCTTAATAAACCCACAGAAATGCTCTATGTTTCACAAAATATTTATTGCATGCCATTAGCTGAAAGCAACACCATCAATGCTGTGGGAAAGAGGTATATGAGAATACCAACAGCAGTATGAAATTATCTCACTTGCAAGGTCTCCATTTCCAAATCCACCATAACATAACAAAATTTGGAGAGCAAATCCATCAACTGTGAATCAGCAGTTCAAAATGTTGCTTTTCACTCTGGAGTTAAGCTATGTAAAGAGCAGGAGTGAAAGGATATTAATAACTCCAGTTGCTTAGAGTTCTTTAAACACATCTGTGGATTATCAGTTACATAATACAACCATTTTCTTCAGGCTTTTATCATTTTAGCTTGGAAAATACGTGAAAATGTTTGATGAGATTAAAAATTAAAACCAAGTTAAATATCTCAAATATTACTATTACCATAGGACTCTCATAAGTGGCATTAATTACTGCAAAGATTAGGAATATAGAAAACAACACTTTTCAAGCTGCGAGCAGCGGTCTGTTCTTCAGAAAATACCATTTTTCATGAGATACATTACTTTCTCTTTGGATTGGGTTGGAAGTGACCAAGTTCATCTAGCTCCCAGCACCCTCCCATGGGTAGGGCCATCTACTAGACCAGGTTTCTCAAAGTCCCATTGTACCTGTCTTGAACACTTTCAGGGAAGGGACATCCACACTTTACCTGGACAACCTGTTCCAGTGTCTCACTGCCCTAACAGCCAATCTGAATATCCTCTCTTTCAGTTTAAAGCCATTCCTCAACAATAATGGCAACAATAACCAGTGTCAGCTCTATGGTTTGGGGATTTTAATGTATTTGGTTCACAACAGTCTACCAGGAAATATTTATTGGGCTGGATCTCCTGATCACATAGCCCCATTCATTTACTCTCCATGTTTATAATTTCTGTGTGCCAAGAGATCTGTAGTGAATTGTTTATGGCCTTCTGTAAATTGGAAAAATAATTTCATTTTTGATTATTCTGAGAAAAAAAAGACATGATGGTAAAGTCAAGTTTCTGGTCTCATAAGTGTTGACTTTCTGAGATCCACCATTGGCAGAAAAAGAACAACATTGCCATCTACATTTGAACTGAATATATATATGAAATACTGTCATCTTTATTTAGCCTTTAGCTCAATGCCTTCATTTCCCCCACTGAGTCAGAGTTCCCTTGGTGATATTTCTTTATAGTTGGGCCATCTCTACACATTGGAAAGACTTCAATGGGTGCAATATCATGCCCTTCGAGATTTACATTTGAAATAGTTTAAGATTAAAGGAAAACTATTTAACCAAGTATGTAACTGAAGACAAGGGATCTTGAGCGCAGCAGGCAGAGTGGGAGGGTAGAAGACTGCGCAAATGAGTAAGTGATATTGGGAACATTTCTGTGCTTTTCATATCTCCACTTAACATAAGAATAACTGATAGAGAGGAAAGAGAAATCATGTCATGTATTGGGTGCTTTCCAGACAGATGAAGGAAAGTCTAAAATGTGTTGGCTGGAATTAGCGGAAATGTGTTGAGTCTAAATTTCTAAAAGAGTGCAATCCTGGTTGGGAAACCCTGTTTGGGGGTTCCAACTTGAGGAGAAGGAGAGAAATGCAACTTGAAACTCACTGGCCCACATTTCTCTTCAGAAGTTATTCACCCCTGTGTGGAATATGAGTCAAGCACTGCTACCAGCTCCAGTGAGCCACACTGATAAATACAGCCCTGCTGACAAGGTCCTCTGGTGGTCCCCTAAGAGCATCCACAAACACCAAATTCTGATCCTCTTGGTGCTAAAAGCCTTCTCCAGATAGGTCATTAATGATTGTAATTATTGAGCCTTGCCCTCCTAGCTTACAAACATTAATGCCATTGTTTGACCAAAAGCTATGGATCTTAATTGTGTGAATTGAAGCTAAGTGATCTTCAAATTAAATTAACCTGTGCACAGGTCACTGGCCATATGGCTCTGCAGGAAGTGATTTTCCACTCAGCCTGGAATCAAACCCTTTTCAAAATTTCTGTCAAATCAAAAATATGGACAAATTTCAGCTTAGATTAGCATCTAGGGAATTTACTTTAGAGAAACCTACATGGTTTCCAAAAATACTGTCTTCTCATATGTTAAATGAGATGTCTCTTAAAATCCTTAAAACTACAGATGGTAGAAGAAAGCAAGCAATTTTAAAAGTAACAGCAGCTGAATAGGATAAATCCTTGAAATAAAATATTTTGTCAGACAAAACCCATACATTATTCCTATCCTCAGAAAATGAATGTATTTGAGAATGAAAGGAAGACAATGATGGGTTTCAGAGTATTTTTTTACATGTGAACTTGTCTTTTTTCCCCATAAAATGTAGTAGGTTGATAAATAATATTCTAAAATCTCAATACAAAGCCTTATTTCAAGTCATATAATTTTTTCCTTCAACATGTAATTTTTATATATATTTTGAAAGGAAAATTTGGCTTTACCTTTTATAGACTTACACCAATCTCCTCAGCAATTTAACAAATGTGCTTAAAAACTCAGCTTTTCCTACGCTGATTATTCTATTGATACTGTTTACTTCCATTACTTGGACATTGATTCAATCAATCCTACTTCATTCCTAAGAAAATTCATTTAAAGGAAAATATGAGTAGTTGCTGCTTTTTGTCACCTCAGGTTCACAAAAATTAAAGTGTATTCAACCCCAAGATTTTCATCATGGAATTGGTACAACTAGTAATTATTTACATGAGTTGAAACCTAGTTGCTGGCACAATAAAAAGGGCTATTACATTGTGTAAGTCTAACTGAGAAGATTTGGGCCAATTTTTTTTTTTTAGTCTCACCTGATACAGCTGTTTTGGGTTCAGCACAGTTACATGTACTGATTCTTGACTGTTCCATTGTGTGGGGCTGTTTGACAGGTTCAAACACAGACGTGCATGGGTATATTTATATTCATATTTATGTATGCAGGTATGAGCATGTGTGTCTTGGAGCATGAATTATTGCATTATATAGCTCAAATGTATCATGTCAGTGAGAAAACACTGCTGTCAATTACTTCATTCAGTGGTATGGAACATCCTTGTTATTCTTCTCCATCACTGAGAAAGGCTTGAAACTCTGAGTACAGAAGCAGAAGAAACAAAACCTTGTATGTTACTGGAATTCCTTTAAGCCATGGCTTTAAACTCTTACTTCAATATCATTTGACAGTATTGATTTAAAGCAACAGGCTATGCAATGTCATGTCACATATCATTTGCACTTTGTGTAAGATGATGAGTGTGGATGTGTGTGTGTGTGTGTATCCTCTGTAGTTTATAAATCAGATTAAGTTCAGAAGAAGCAAGCATTAGTTTCTGATGGCTGGCCTAAATTTAAAAAAACAACTGGGTATCCAACAGTGAACACATTCCTGGTGAAAATATCAGTGAGTTATTAAACTATAAATTTAATCTTAAAATTCTATGCTTCTAGTAATGAATACCAGCTTGTTGTGAGCTTTCTGTACTGTTCATAAAATTCTGATCAGTGAAATGAACACTTGGAAGTATTGGCTCTTGCTGACAATGGGAAACAGAGGTGTTAAATATAAATCATGGTACAATGAAATCATGAAAAGTAAATGAAGATTTTTTTTCCTATAAAAACATTATTGAGCTATTTAATAACAGAACCAGCTCACAGCATATAATCACATTTTAACAGCTTTTGCCAAATTAGGTAAAAGTTCTGATAGAAAATTTGTTAATTATATGATTTAGGCCTCACAGGCAGCCTAAATCAGTGAGAAATGGAAAGGAGCACTGATTCAGGATGATCCTATTGTTAGTATTTTTATTACAATAACAAATAGTTTTCACATGCCTCAAGCTTGGGAAATGCCACAAGATTATGCTGGGTAGTACAGGGTAGAACTGACTTAAACTAGAAGAGACAAAAGTAGGACAAAGCATCATCCTTATTTTATAAGATGCAGAGAGCTTAAGGAAGACATTTCCTAGGACATTCAGAATCATAGAATCCCTCACCTCCATGTCCCTGGTTTATCCATGGTGAGGTGGAAAAGTAAGTGACTCCTGTAGGCAATTCATTCCTCTCTGTATGAAGCCTTTATTTCCTGAGGGTGCATGCCTTGGGCTGTGGGGGTGCTGAGCCTGCTCCACCCTGCATTGCTCTGCTAAATGACTGGGTGGCTCAGGCAGGGCATGGGTTGTGCAGCCATGTCACAAACTGCTGCACAAGGCTTCCAGTCCACTTTCACCTCTCAGAGGTGTCCTGTCCCTTGGCCTGGAACACCATCTTGGGTAATCATCAGGTTTTTTTCTGAAATATTTTCACCTCTTGTGAGGTACTCAAGTATGTACTTAATTAGAGAATTAATTCTGTCCCTCAAGGAAGTGTGCCAGTCACCTCCAGTACAGTTATTTTCTCCTCTCTCTGAGATATTAGTTTTAGTCAAGTTTCAACAAGAGCTACACCTCAGTGAGTTTCATTGCTTGAAGATTTAGACAGTGAAGGTATGTTTTGTAGGTTCAAATCCCTGAAGTCAGATTTGAATTTGAGCTATCTAATCTAATGTCAGAGCTCTTGGTGTGCTGAGTTATTTATTATGAAGGGAAAGTGGTTTGTTTTCTTTTTAAATGGAAGGATTTACTACTTAAGTAATCCTTATCTTCTCCTAAGGGTTTCCATCTTGACTATGGGCACTTATTCACTTGAAGTTCTGGCTTGCCTGAATTCTGTTTTCAGGTGCTTACTTTTTGCTCTTCATTGTGTGGGAAGCTGTTGTTGCTGTTTCAGAGGCTGTGAATTCCACTGGGAGGCCATACATGTAAAATAGACCAACTCTAGTACCTAAGCACCCTTAATATGCCCTATTATCTGAATCCCCTAGTTTGTGGCTACTTATTATGGCCTGTAGGAAATAATAAAACTCCTCTAAGACATTGCACTCTTACCCTGGTCTCTAAGGTCTCCTTCTTCTTGGGAATGAAAAGCATCAAATTTTCATTGGAGGATCTGGGTCTTATTCATATTTTGTCTTTCAAAGTACAGCCACACAAAATGAGTTTGTAGGATTGTAGAACACCCACTCTCCCCACACTCTAATGTGTGACTCTGAGAGTTGAGATTTTTTCTGAAATTAATAATTAATCTATTCTTTCACAATATAGTAATATGTAATCCAAATCCATTGTATTACTCTCTAGAAGAATAACTGACATGGCCCAGATATCACAAGATGTCTTTCTTTCTTGTGGAAACAGTTGTATTTTGCATGGAAGTACAAATTAGGTCAAAACAAAAGAAAACAAATTTTTTTAACAGTTATAGAACTCACCTGAACAAAAATAGCTCTGGGTTCTATTTCTTTTTCTAGTTAATAATTCCCTGGTTTATATTAACTAGTTTGTACAGAAAGAGCTAGAAGTAAACCAGGTCACTGTCTTGGGCCCAGTTAATATTTAATTATTCTGCATAAAGTGGAGCAGTTTCAACTGAAAAAAAGCATGGGGCAAGTTAAGTTCAAATTCCTTGTAGCTAAAAACAAAGGCAGCCTTTCTACTTTCCTCACATATCCTAGCCCTTGGGCTATGTACCAATAGCAGAACCTGTTGGGTTCTGGGAATGCAAAATCTTCATCAATACTTTTTGCAGAATCTCATATTCCAAGTACATTGAAGAACACCAAGTGGATTGAACCCTACTCAGCAGGAGGTTTTTGTGTGTGCACTTGAACATGGGAGAGATGAGAGGACAAATGAAGTTGAGGTAGATTCTTATGGAGACCTGAAGACAATTGAAAAGTACCATGCTAAAAAGAAGGAAATGGACCTACAGCACTTACAAATTTAGGAGCTGTTGAAAAGGTGGTCCATGAAAAATTCAATTTTCATTTCAGTATCTAAAGATGCAGACCTATAAATCCCTTCATGAACACAACCAAGAACCCCTTTTCAAGGAAAACTGGTCAGATAGAGTACCTAATCATCTTAGCAAAGTGGTGAGGAAGCTCCCAAACCATGGATCTGCTTTCAGAAACATCTTTCTTTCTTAGGCTCTTTTGTAGGACAGTTTGGCAACACCAGAAATTAAAGTCAAATTGTTTTAATCTGTGTCTGGTGTATTAACTGTAACAGCAGCCTGTTCTCAGAACCTGAAGTTCACAAATGAAGGTATAAATCAGCAGCAAGCCACTGGAGAGTTGCCAGTGTAAACCGGAGCTCAATGTAAGACAGAAGAGAATCAGGCAGTAAAAAGTGTCTTATTCCCCTCCATTTTTCCATTTTTATCTCTTCAACTTTAATCCTCTTTGAAGGTATATGAAAACAATTATATTATCTTTGTAAAAGGAAAAAAAAAAGAAAGGCTTACTCTGGCACCTCAGTGCTTTATGATTTCACTATATTTCTCTAGATAAGAAAATCTGATTTTTTACCATTAGCACCAGCACTAACAGAAAAATGTTTAAAACACATTTTCCTTCCAAGAAGAAATGTCAAACCTTGTCAGACCTTTTCTTTCTCCTTCCTGCTGGTTCTGCTTATACTGTACTCTTCCACCTATTCCTGGTGGCATGACTTGGAGAAGCCCATATGTGTTATGACTGTCTGATATGAGACTGTGTTCTGCTTCTCTGTCCTCCAAGTCAGCATTTTGAAACTCTTAGATGTTGTGTGCTATACTGGATTAATTGGATTAGTCACTTGATTGGAGACTGTTTTGCAGGACCAAGTTCTTGCTTTGTGATAAAGAAAAAAATTAAAAAGAGGAAATTTAAAATTTTTATTCTTAAGAGTTCTGATTTTTTTTTTTTACATATATATATATATGTACATTGCTGAAAATCTGTGGGAACTGGTGTTATTCTCCGTGGGCAAGAAAATCTGGGAGATGGTGCAGTTGAAACTTTCAGTATTAAGAAAGGGAGTGAAAATATAAAGCAACCTCAAAGGGTGGGCTTTTGTTATTACTACTTAAAGGAGAAAACTAAGGGACTAAATTGAAATATTAGGTAAGAATGAGCAAACAGGGACTTGGGAAGGATTCCTTCACTCTCAGAGAAAGAGACATATGGAATAAGTTACTAGGGAAGGTAACTGAAGTACAGTCTCACAGAGATAAAGAGATACCTAAATCTGTTTCTGGAAGGGAGGATTGAAGAATAGGGTGAAAAAAGCAAGTAGGGTGGATTAAGCTAAACTGTGCCAGGACAGGCATGTCAGCACATATGAACCTTTTCTCTCTCTGCAATTCTGCTCTTTTATTTGCTTTTTTTCTTTATCAGCTAATAATATCAACCTCATAATGTCATTTTAACTCTTTGACATCTACAAAATTCCTCTGCGTTATTCAATCCCCAGTTATTCAATCCCCATTGCATCTGCCTGGAGCATTCAGACACTCAGGACCAGTATAATGATGTGTTCTTGGTATGCAAGAAGTGTGAAGCAAGTGACAGACAAATAAGGTGAGATTCTTCTCACCTAAATACAGTATAAGCATGTGCTGCTGAACAGATGCTCTCTTTACAGTAACTGGTCAGAAAAAGGAATATCTTAGCAATCCATCTGAAGTATTCCAGTAGATGAGCTAAATTAGGCCACAAGAATTTCTCTTTCTCTTCACTGAATATAAATAGAGCATAGGAAAATTAACAGACATAGAAATCCAAATCTCAGCCTACAGTTCACATGAATTGACACCACTCTCAGAGTTGTGTCAAGAAACAAATCCATTTCTATCTGAGTTATCTAAGACCATTTCAGAAACTCTGATAGGGACTGTAACTCAGAGACACCTGAGCAAAAGGACGTGCCTTGAAGCCAGCCCAGGAAGTCAGCATAAAACTGCTCCAATTTAGAAGCAGAATGAGATAACTTTGGTATAAGTCTGTTATAACATCTCTAGTTGGTTTTAAGAAAAATAATTTCTCTGGGTAACACTCCATTGGGATGTGTAGATGTAACCTGCAACAGAAATTACACCCTCTCATAAGAAATGGGTAATGCAAAGAAATGGATAATGAAATTCAGGTTGGATAAGGCCTTGAGCAGCCTGGTCTAGAGGGAGCTGTCCTTGCCTATGCCAGGCAGGGTGGAACTAGATGATCTTTAAAGTCTATTCCAATCCCTTCACACTCTACGACTCCATGAAGTAGTGCCTGATGCTCTCCCATGATTATTTTTGAAGCAGTTTGACTTTATACAAAACTGTTAAATATCCCAGAGAGGGATTAAAGTCACCTGCTTGGGTCACACAGCAGAATGTGGAGCATATGGACATAGCACTAGAGGAAGAGAAGGGGAAACACTTCTTTCAACGACACATTTATCTGTAGACAGAACCAGCTTCAAAGGGAGAATTTTCTCAACTGTTTATCAGATCATTTTTATGTCTGAACTAGTTATCCTCAGGGTTGCAGGAATTACAGATCATGAATCCTTCAAGACATCCCATTTTCAATGTTGAAGGGTCCTCTCCAGGGATGTGTTGGAAATCCCCAGTACAGATCAGATAGAGGAGGAAACTGAACCTTTCTTTTCCAGATTCCAAGTGGTAGTCTTACACACTGGACAGCTGAATTACAGAAAAGGGAATAAATTAATCCATCCTGAACATGTAACTTCTCCAAATATTTTCTATATTTTGCATTCAGCTGAAAGTGCTTGGAGTTAAAAATCTAGACATATGCATGTTTGTTTGTGGGTTTTTCTTTAACTGATAAATGCTTCTTCTGAAGATTAAATACTGATTTGAAAAATAAACTACAGGTCTTTAGAACAAACTTAATCTTGTGACAACTGCAATGGCATAAATGATGTTAATGGGAATGTTATGGGTAATGTTAATTGAGCACAGTAAAAAGCTGTGCATGATGCAAAACTTAGTTTAATTAAGGAACTTACCTATTTCCCTCTCCTTTCAAGAGAAAAAAAAAGTCAAGAAAAATATTTCTAGTAAAAATACGATGGAAAATTATCTACCTATTTTATAATATAATGAAGTATATAACTTCTAAGTTGTTCATATGCACTGTTGCACTGTTGCAATTTTTATAATTCTATTTACTATACCACATTACTACATATGAAGAACTTTAAATGGTTCTTTAAAATACCTCTGAAATCACTCAAGTATTATGGATGTATTTCAAATAGATTTGTGGCAATTAAGATTGTCGTCCAAATATCTTTCACCTCAAAATCCTGCTGGATCACACATGTAGTTTTGCTACTTTTTTAGAGGCCTGTTTTGATTTAACATGTGCCACTGTGTTCTTTCATTGTTGGGAGAAACAAATGAATGGTATGAAATGATTATGTTCTGTCATTTTTCTTACTCTTCCCATATTCTGTTGCGCAATCACTGCCATGCTCTTGCTAAGAACCTTGGCTGCATTCCACTCCGAGTTCTTTCTTAATGACTTCATCTGCAGGACTACAAAGATTCATAATCAGTTCCTATCCAAGTGCTGAAATTAATTTTGTGGAAATCCATCTCTGTATGTTACAATGCTGGCTATTGAAGCAATCTTGAAAGCAGACACCATGTGGGGGGAAGGAAGGAGGGGAGCAGAGAGAGAAAAAAAGAAAGAAAACTTTGGCCCCGGCTCACAGAAATCAAGCTGTGTTCTGTGACACTCAAAGAAAAGAGGGTGGTCTCCGCCCCACCAGCAGTCACGCAACAGAACAGATACCCTCACCAAGCAGTCTGTGCTGTTTTCTCTTTCCTTACCTAGGAGGAGAGAAAAGATGCCTGTCTTGAGAGTATGAACAGGTGAAAAGGTTTCTATTCACAAAAGGATCTCTGAAGGCTACCACAGACTTAAATGTCTATTAGGATGTCTCAGATTTTAAGGTCAAACTTCTCTACCTTGTTCAGTCAATAGAGTTCTGAAAAGTCTTAAATTAGGTACATGTAGTAAGTTTTTAAACTCTTTCACCTCTTTGAGGTGATATCTTAAGTCTCTGAATAGGATGTGTCAAAACTTGTGTGTGTCTTAGAAATCACGCCAGAACATCTGAATATGTTGAATTTATAAACTAGCAGTGGTTTACAAGACATAAGTGGATATTTGATCTTCTTTCTGTATTTTCTTACATCAGTATATTAGAAAATCATCTGAAAGTGCCTCTGTGCAAGATTTCTTATAATTTTGAAGGCATTTTGAGTAACAGCCTTTTGGGTAACAGTGATTCTGGTTAATCCATGACTTCCACATCTGCAGGAAGAAACAGGGAATATTAAAGAGCACAAGATGCAAGTCAGTATTCACCACTGAGCATGAAAATGATGCCTTGGTCAACTGAGGCTTAACACAAACTGAGATACTCAGAATTTCCCATTACTACTGGATGAAAACATTGATGTTGTACAGATGGTACTGAAAACAAAAAGGGAGGGAGAGTCATGGGAGTCTATTGTTTAATTTAAGGTCCTGTTTTTACCTCCAGGATTGGTGTTGTATACACAGTAGTCTGCATGTGGCTCCCTGCACACTTCCCTGGTTATTTCTCCAACTGGTGTTGACACTACAAGTCTGTGTTTGGCAAAAACTCATGGTCAAATGTCGATGATCTTACCAACACATGCACACAAGTATAGAGATGAACAACTGGATTTGGCTTATTACCTTATTGACTTGGAATATGGTGGGTTCAGGACACAAACAAGAGCCTTGACTAAGTAAATGCTACAAAGGACAGCATTTTCCAAATCTGCTCCTTTCCATAGCTAAAATGATACATGGCAAAAATATATTGTCATTCACAGCAAAAGTCTCAGTCAGCCAGAAAACATTTAGTGTCAGAGAAGTTGCAGTTCACCTAAGAAATTATGTCATCAAACTTTGGTACAGAAGTGATCATGTCTTTTTAAAAACTCCATTCCTCATGAAACTGTGCCAGATACTGACATTGTCTGCTGGCGTTCGACTGACACACTGCAGTAGTAATAAATGGGGAACTGTGTGTCTAGGCTCCCTAGCTGAGATATGACATTAACTCTTGACCCTCAAATGAAAAGAAAACTCAGTATCTCCTGTTACTATTATAAATGTTGACTTTAGTATTCATTATTAAAGAACACATTTCAGTCTCATTCCACACCGCATCACGCGATGTATGGATCTATAGCAGTTTTCTCTGGTACTGTTTCTTTTCACTTTGTCTGCATCTGATAAGCCAGAAACCTTGGGGATTGAACCAAAACACAAGCATTACTGAAGGAACAGGCCTGGCAGATTTTCTGCTTCATCTCATAACACCATGCTTGTGTAATGCTGTAGAGTAATACAGCCTTTATTTTATGGCATATAAAAATGTGAGTGCATTTGAATTACCTTTTTATATTTCATACACAGACTATGCACAAACCCCACATGGAAGTAACACATTGGTCAATATGTCTTAGACCCTCTTCTGGGTCACTTCAAAATCAGGATGAGCTGTTGTCGTTTCCACTGATGAACTTTTAGCTTAAATCACAGAAAATTTGGCTTTTCTGATCCACAATCTTTTATCTTACTGTCTAACACCTAAGCCAAAAATATGGTTATTAGTTGTATATTTTTTTCAAAAGTGTCCACTTTGAAATTTAGAGAAGAAAATGTGCTGAAATTAGACTAGCCCCTGTTACCTCATTGCAGAGTGTTAGCAGTTTAATCCATGAATTGCACAATTACAGTGATAATTATGGAAGGTCCAATTTTCAGTCTTCCTAGTCTGACAAATAGACAACAAAGACATATTAATGTCTTATAATTTCTTATAAATGGAATGGATGTAGAAATTTGGAACTGAAAGGATGTGTCCCAACATCCAACTTCAAAATGTAAATTTTTCACTTTAGAATTCTATTTTTTTGAACGACTTCATCATGGATGAAGCAAGGACTGTGTTACTGCTGACTTGTGACTGCTCTCCTTGGTGCCACTGCAGAGAAAGAGGCTAGAGTAGCTATAGGATTAGTATATATTTAAATTAAGCCAAGTTTTTGTTGTCTCTTAACCACTGCCATCTAAACTCAGAGGAGACCTGAACACAGTCTGGTTTCTACTGAACAAACCTTTCTATGACCATGGCTGAACTTCTCAGCCTAGGCCAGACTTTCCATACTTTGATTGTCTCCCTGTCGCAGGTGGAAGTACAGAAGAGGCTATGAAACACAGAGATCAATTTTTATACTGTCACTAAAGACTTATTTTCCTTCCTAAGGTTATAGACAGATTCTTCCAGTTCATTATGCTTCTTTGCAATAAACTGATACATGGGAACATTGAAACAGCACTAGGGCCAAGTGCAGAAATGCATCCAGGCTGAAATAAACTGATGATGATCCTGGAGAGGTAAATCCTTAGAACTATATTCCATCCTTATAAATCCTTGCAGAGAGAATTTCTATGCAACCAGCATTGCCCATGTTTGGGTTTCTTTCCTGTGCACACTTGAAAAAAAATGACAACACACAAGCAGAAATTTATCAGTGTCACTGAGCCAGATTGCTGGCCTTCTAACCAGGAATTAATCCCACTAATGTCAAAGGGCTGATGGATGTCTTCAACAGCAATAAAGAGTTCACAGCCTTGCCGACAGAAATAGGCTCTTAAATCAGAGCATGTTCTTATCTTTGAAGCTTGAGTAGCCATTGACTCTGGGGCTGTTCCTGACCATCAGCTGAGAGCTATCTGGGTCTGCAGTTAGCCCTCACAATTACAATTCTCAGGAGTATTTCCCCTGCTGTCATCAAATCTGACACAGATTACTCTTGTGGCCTTTATATGGCATGGAGCTGGTAATTGCTCTCCTGCTGACTGCAGAGGCATGGGTGAAGATTGCTCCAATATGAGACAGAGCAGCTCAGCAGAATGCTGCTCTGCCAAAGAACTGAGCACCAAAGTACAGCTAAAGCATTCCCTGGCAGGGATTTTCTTGCCAGTGCACGCATGAGGACCACAGCTGGCCTGTCAGTCTCTTCACCTGAACCCCCACCTGCTTCTTTCCAGCTCTTGCCTCAATTCTGAATTCCTTAGTGAAGGGAATAATGTTCTTCCCCTCTTTATAGAGCTGACAAGTGTGGAGCTTTAAACACCACACAAATTCAAATGGTGAATGTGGGTGAAAATTTGTGAATATATTGTTCTCCAGCACAACCACTGAGAGCAAAATTGTGGTTACTTGAACCTGTCACACACAACAGAGAAAAGGGCGTTGATTTTTTCATCATTGTACCTTTGCATGAACTTTACAGATTTAAAATGTCAGCCTGCAGAGTTACGTCCTCTACAGAAACCTTCCAATGTGTAATTTCACCTTTGCAAATACGGTTTGGGAGTTTGTGAACCAAGGTCACTTTATTCTGCTGAGTACAGCTAAAAACCATAACAAAGTATTGGAGAGTTACTGCAGTCTTGCTCAATTATCTTGTATTTCTTGCAGCAAAGCATAGTGAATCATGCAAAACACATTGTTTTGTTTTGCTTTGGAACACACACTTCTTACTGAATGATGTGTGCATAAAATATGTTGGAAACCAGCGCATTATTCCGCAATGGGACTCTGTTTTTGGTGGGAGCTTCTAGGGGGTGCATTAAATACTCGTAATAAATAGCAGGAACAAACCCAGGATACAAGCTTGGCTACATCACTGGTTGTAGAGTCACAAAAAATATCTTAAGGGAGATGAAATACCTTCATGCATGTTCAATTCTTTGCTTTCTGCTGTCATCATGAGTTAATGACTCTTTCAATTAGGAATTGGACTGAGTCCACCAATTCATGTCACAATACGATCTCCACATAATGAGGGAGACAACCAAATGGCCATAAGGTATTGCCTGATTTGTAGCTGTTAATACAGAAATGAAGAATCAGCATGCCCTTCATTCCACCTTGAAGGGTTTCATATATAAAAATGGAGATAAAAGAAGTAACCTAATGCGTCAATTTTTTTTCTTCTGGAATATTTTGTTTTTCTAATAGCTAAAACAATAACCAGTTTCAATTTGCTTTATAAAAATATTCATGCACAATAACCACACAAATTTGATATAATGGACTCCAGAATGATTAATAAGTTTTCAATATTTGAGTAGGGTTTATTGCATATCACACTGTTAGGGTGAGGACTTGTTCTAATGAAGCCTAGTTCCCCTGTCATTGCTGACTTTCTTCATACAAAAGCCATTTAAATCCTGATTTTGAAAATCCTGTTTGCATCAGTAATGCCTAGATCTGAATGTTTTCCATATGAGGGAAGAGCAAACACATTAGGATTCTTAGGCTTGGGAAAAAGATGACTGATAGGGGGAAATGACAGAGAGCTTTAAGTCATAAACTGTATGCAAAACATGAACAGAGTGAATATTCACTCCACCTCATAGCACAAGGATTAGCAGACATATAATGAAAGCATTAAGGAGTAAGTTATACACCAAAGTGGAGTACTTTTTTCCACGCAACGTGTAATTACATTATAGAGCTCATAACCACAGGATTTCATGGAGGTAAAAAATACTCATGGATGTAAAAGGGAACAAATTAATGGAGAGTAAATCAACTGCTGTTACTAAAGATGATTTGCCAGGCAGAAATCTGGACCAGGAAGTTCTGAAACCAGTGATTACTGGAAAATTTGCTAGACCAAGATATTTTTGTGCACGTGTTTGTTTCTCTCCTCTTTGCCTATGTGTCCCCTGCTGCCCAGCCACAGGGAGAAGATGGGAGGTGTGGAGGACCTTGGTCTGACAGGTCTTCTCCCCTCTGCTCTAAATGTCCCATGGGATGCAGGTCACCTCATCCATCAAACTGAGATACCTACTACATAAATGCCTGTGTGAAGGTCCTCTTCATAGTCTGACAGGAGCAACAGACACTTCTGGAGTACAGAAGTTTGGGCTGTTAAGGGATCTGTATTAGGGAGGAGTGAACTGAACTGTAAACACATATTTTTACCCACCAATACTAAAGAAAATGTAGATGTCTCTCTTAAATAAGATCCTCTATTATATTGGTTGGGTCAGATATGTGATTCCTGTTACTGTGGCTCTGTGCAGAAGACAATCACAAGATTTTTTCTTCCAGCTCATATTTGTGCCTTATGTCATATTCAATCAATAGAGTAAGTTACTAAAGAAAAAGAAACAAATAGGATCTGTCTCAACATATTACTCTTCATCAAAAGTATCATAAAGAAGAGTTTATAAGCTGACCCTATTTTTATAAAATATCTACATATGGTCTTCAGTCCCATTGAAATTATTAGATTTAGAAATGTGTTTAAAATCTTTGCTGAACTGGAACCAGAGTGAAATATGGCAGAATGAAAGCCACCAGAATATCTGAGACATTGAAATATAGTTCAGTTCCATTAATAGCAAGTCTTTGTTTCAAGTAGAGTGGATCTGACAAAAGCAAAGCAAAATTACTCCAGTATATAAAAAGGGGTTCCTCTGTGCTGTTAAATTCTGATATAAATTATTAAATCCCACAGAGATTTTTTAGATCAAAAGAACTTTGTACTTTCTTTATGTAGCCCCTTCTACAGAGAAAAGAAATTGCCAAATATCCTGCAAGGCAGATGTGAAAATATGATCTTTTAAAGCATTTGTGACTTACTTGCTTTCCCATTTATTTTTTGTGCTGCATCCAAAAGCTCTTTGGATGTACAACATCGAGCTACAGACTTAATGTATGACACAAAAACCTAAGGTGTGCTGCAGAGATTGCCCCTGTAAATGCAGATCACTACTTTGGAGTGAACTGGGGAGGTATCAAGAGACACTAACAATCTTTTCAAATGACACTGTTACTTTTTCTAATTAAAATTTAACCATTTCCACATGTTCCTCTAAAAAGATGTGCTGCAGTTTTAAAGATACAGTCCTGGATATTCATTACAATCCTCAGTTTCCCTGAAAACTAATTGATCTGCATTATTAATTTCTCAGCCATCCAAACACAGTATTTTTTTCAGAAAAAAAAATAAAATCATAGAATCATTAATGTTGGAAAAGATCTCAAAGATCATTAATCCGACCATTAACTAGCACTGCTGTGTTCACCACTAAACCATGTCCCCAGGTGCCACATCCACACACCTTTTGAACAAATCTAGACATGGCAATTCCTCCACATCCCTGGGCAGCCTGTTCAATGCTTGATCACTCCTTTAGTTAAGAAAATTTTCCTAATATCCAATCTAAGCATTCTCTGGTGCAACTTCAGGCCATTTCCTCCTCTCCTGTCACTTGTTACCTGGGAGAAGAGAGAAACTTCCACCTGGCTGCAACCTCCTTTCAGATAACTGTAGGGAGTGGTAAGACTCCCCCTGGGCCTCCTCTTTTGAAATGTTTAATTTTTCTGAGTTAGCAACGTTACAACAAAACATTTTTACCCTTTCTGCTTAGTATAAGCCAAGGGTAAAAAAAAATCTACTGACACTGAATAGGGAAACTCAATTGACAACATGGAATTTTGCCTTCTAATTTTCTTCAATTAGGATTTACTGGAAAACACAAAATAGGCTATTAACTGGGGAAACAAAACCTGTGACTTGTTTTTTCTTAAGAAGACCCAACCATCATATTACTCAGTTAGAGCTTATTTCTCTTTTCCTAATTCACTCTGGGGGACAGTAAATCTTGTATCCATTTCCCCATTGGAGAGGTAGGAGGTGCCTCTGCCCTCCCCCATTAACCCTCTTGACATAAATTCTGGCTGTCATTCACACTCCTGGGAGTGAGGAAATATGGATCCTCTGTCTGAGGAAGGAAGAGAAACCAGTTTCCTCACTTCCTGTGCAAGTGGTCTAAGTGGTACATTATTACACTAAAAGCCACCTCTGCAATTACTTAGTGATCCAGTGTCAGCACATTAGAGTTTGTCTCAGATGGATTTAGTGGGAGTCATCATCTTTCTGTGCATTTGATGCATTTTAATGGGCCATAGGCAGCCAGTCAGAAGCTCAGATGGGGATGAAGCTTTTTGCCTCAGTCTTGATTAGGTTTAGGTAGAAATCAAACACAGAGGCATCAGCTCACTTGCCTGGTTGAGTCAAGCTATCCTGATCTGAGACGCTCTGAGGTTGCTGGACATACAAAAATACCTCCCAAAAAAGTTTGTGCTCTTCCAGACTGGGAGAAAAACTCATACAGTATACCCAGTCTCGTGAAAAGACTCCAGTCATGTATGCTAATAAACCTGAAATAATATCTGAACTTCTCAGGCTAGGGCTGTTTCCAGCTAAACCTGAAGTAGAAACAGACTTCAGATGTTGAGATTCACCATGGAAGTGTGGGATTTGGTGGCACTGGCATAAAGTTTATTCCTATTGCAGTTTTCAGCATTTACACTTCAGCTTCATTTCAAGTCAAGTATCCAGGAATGAATAAAAGATAAATTCCTTTGGGGATCTGAGCTTTACTTACCAAGCCAAGAACTACATTTGCCTTGCATTGCTCAGCTGCTGTACTTGAAGAATACACGAAGGAAGAAATTGTCTATCAGGAGCAAAGTACCAGGTTACACATGTCTGCACAGGGTTGATAGTTCACTGGAGAGTTATGGAGCCAAGATTCTGCCAAAACTTTCTCCTTGCTCTAGTTATTCAGAGTGTAGATTCACAGATCCAGAAGGTCATGAAGGGTCAAGGGACAACCTTAAACATAAGCTCCTTTATATTTGTCTACACTCCATAAACTCTAAACTTGCCTGATGACATCTGGCACATCTTACTCTTTCTTACTGTACAGAGGGTCTCTTCTCTCAATACTATATAAAATTACTAGTCTTGTTAAGCATGTGAATTTATAATGTCTGAAAATCATTCTTGCTTATCTGCATGTCTTCACCTAAATAATATTTGCAAAAGTCAAGTCTTATATTTATTCGAGGCACTGAACTTACAAAGCATAAAATTTCTGAACTGGGAATGTTGGCATTTCTGAGGTCAGCAGCAAAGATTGGTTTGCAAACCTAACTGAAGTTTTGATTTGCTTCAGTGCCATGCAACAGCTTGGCTTTTAAAGCATCAAATTGCTTTTTTAGTACATTTAATTAAACTTCTAAGACTGCTTGGCAAGCTCAAACTCCACTTGTTGCAATCAGCAGCATGGTGATTATTTATAATTTCATGAAGATTGCTTCCATCTGTACTTCAGTGCAATTAGGGAGTTTATTCATAATTCATTAATTTTAAAGACGTGTACATAAAACATGATTCTGTGCTCTAACTTTATGCGTTACGATTTAATGACACTTAAAAATATCTGACAATTAACAATGTTTAAACAAACTAATGATTTATAAAAGCAGAGTCAAATTTAGCAGCTAGAGTTAGAATTCAGCCTTGTGGCTTTGGGTGATGTACATGTCTATGTGTAAGTAGAGCAATGCCTTTTTCAAGGCTAATTGTTACATCTGTCCTTTTGTGCTGTGGATTTAAGAGTTTCTAAGTATCAGAAAGGAGAAATGCAGGGAAAGCATAAAAAAGAAGAAACCAATTTTTGCCACCTCTTAAGAGTCCCAATATTGGACACAATCAGCAGGAAGAGCTGAAGAAAATGGATTTAGTCTACTCTGTATTTCCTGTGTTTTCTGAGGGTTAACACCAACTGTGATGCAGAGATAATCCATATATACAGTAAACTCTATAGGCCAGATTGGATAGGGCCCTGAGAAACCTGACTTGGAGGATGGCATTCCTGCCCAAAACAGAGGATTAGAACTGGATGATCTCTAATGTGCCTTCCAACCCAAACCATTCTGTGATCCTATGAAATATTGGTCAACATTAAAAAAAATAATTATAATACAGTCATGGATTTAAAACCAATCAATTTGACATTCACATAATAACTGAAATATTACTTTTAACATCATCTCATATTAGTGCATTTTCTCTGGGGTCATCTTCAGGAAAAGAAATCAGTTGGAGTGCTAAATCTAAAGACTGAGCAGTTCAGTCAATATTCAAGTGAGTTCTCAGAAAGCTCAATGTCAAATGTTATAAGACATTGCACTTATGGTCCAAGTTCTTGACCAGGTGCTCGTCTATCTGCTGGTAAAGGACAATGTATAAACAGGATAAAATCATATCAAGCTTCTTAAAGCAATTGATAAAGATTGAAATCAACTTTCATTTTGTCAGATTTTGCTCACAGTGTCCTCTGACATGCTGGTAAACCACTGACATCAGGTAAATCCTTCCTTTCCCTCATCTTGCAGAATCTCTGCTTGCTTGGTTTGGAGATCTAGGGGACAATTTTGCAAGGGACTTAAAGTTTTGTGTATTTTCTTTAAAACTGACTGCAACCCAAGGGCAGGTTAGACACCTACTCTGCTGAATCAGTGTCAGGACACAAATCAAGCTGCACATCAGGGTGACCATCTGGAGAGAAACACAGCTGGTGACACTGAATAGGCCCTGAGGCTTCAGAGAATCCCAGTTCAGCAGAAATAGGGTCAATATAGACTGTCCAGCCTCAAATTTGAGAGATGGAGAAAAGCTGCTCAACCTTTACCATCACTCCTTTCACCCATACTAAAAATACAATTTTCTACCATGGTGATATGTTACCACAATATTTGCTCACACAAGCCTAGAAAGCTGAAAACTCATCTTGGTGACTAATTTGGAAGCTTGGGTTTAAATGCATTACTTCTCATGTAATTAGTGCCTCTCCCTGATTCACATCTGTAAATTCTTAATTGTAATATTTCTTGTATGTGTTATATATTAACATGATTTGCTCTGTGATCTTTCATCCTGAATGTCTTCAATATGGGTGAAATATGTAATTTGTGTCCACAGTATAGCTAACAGCACAAATGAAGTTCTTATGATCTCTCTATCTTATAAAATAGAATACCATGCATGTCAAAATATTTAAACATAATCAGACATGGGCCCTTACCCAAATCCAAATCATTGCTGAAGTTTTGGAAAGTATTAATGCTTTATCTCTCCAAAGCTCCAGAATCAGTCCAAATCTTTATCTGAACTCATCCCATCATGTAGAACTTTGAGTTTAATGTAACACAGACAAGGATAGTGAGATTATTTACTGGTATAAATCAAAATACCAGTACACACAGAATATGATCTCAGAGCACACCTCACGAAAATTCAGCAAAATTATTATGTGTCCAAGCACACATTTTACACTGAATAGCTGTTGCTGTGCATGAAAAAATTCTTTGGCCACAGTTTCACACTACATATATATGGTGCAGTGATTCCTGCAGATTCAAAATGCACAATAAAGATGCATAAGGATTATTAAATATAAGATATATTTTTAGCACTTCAGTATTATAAACTGATGGGTAATTTTGAGAAAATAAAAGAATACTGGCATAAATCAATTCAGAAGCTAAAAAAATTGATTAGAGAGATGGGCTGAAATACTTAAATATGCACAGTTTCTACAGATCACTGCAAAGTAAATTGTGCTTAGTTTCCAACAGTTGTGAATGACTAAGTCAGTTCAAATTATCTTATGTTGTTTTAGAAGGTAATCCTTAGGGAAATTCTGTATTTGTTTGAGATTTCAGATGAATGACAATAACCACACTTTGAATTTGTAGTGTGTCACCTGAGAAATTCCACCTGAGTCTTTAAAACTGACCTTGATTCATCATCAGTTAATGATATACTGCTGACAACAACTCCTCATTGGTACAAACCAAAAATAGATTATATATTCTGGGACAGGATCTATTTTTTGATTCCTTTACTCTTTCAAACTCTCTGCCTGGCTCATACTTCAGTCATCCCTGGAGAGGTGCAGGTCAAGCACGTGTTTCTCCTGTTTCCATACAACCACAGTTGCCTGTGAGCTGTAACACGTGGGTATAAAACCCAGGTGATACAACACTAAATGGCAGTCACTGTTTGGCACTGTGGTCAATGGGTCAAGGCACAATTTCTTTTCCGTGTAATTTCTTGCCTGCCACAATTGTATATTTTCTCTGGCTGCTACATAACCTGGACATACTGATTTAATGACTTTTCCCTAAGAGCAAAAGCCACTGTTATACTCAGAAAAATGGCTATGTATTTAAAGTTTCCTTACATCAATATTATGACAGTACCCACATTGTTTTACAGCCCCATGCTGACAAGCCATTAACTTTGTTTACATTAGACCGTGGCTTAAGTTGGAATTTGGAGTTGGATTTCAAATACCCCAATATCCACAGATGTTAGGAGAGGGGTCCTTGGCTTAGCTTACTGAGGAACAGTACGAAATTTGGATCTGGACCTAAGTGTGATTTTGAATTTATGCCAACCTTGAGGTGTTTTGCATCAGAAGCTTAAAACACAGCTCTTCCAGAACAGGGGTGCTCTATTTAAAGGATGGTGGGTTTTAAGTCTAAATGACATTACAGAGTGGGCAAATACCTGCTGAACACTGGGAATTCTTAGGATTTTGTACCTCATTTTTCAGCCTGTTCTAGGTATTTAGATGAAAAACAATTTCTTTTACTTCAGTGAACTTGATACCCCATAATGTGACAGGAGTTGAGGACTCTGTGGGAGATTTGGCTTCAGCTTCTGGTTCTGTCTCAGAGACACTGTCAAGCCACATGGTGATGTCTCCTCTCTTGATGGCAGAGTAACAATTCTATTACAGCTCCCTGTAATTCCATTACAGTTTGGTGAGGATTGACATTTGGATGGTAAAGTGATCCTTGCCTGCAGAGACAAGTATGACAGAACAGGACTGTACTGTGAGCATGCCTACACTGTGAAATCAGCCAAAGGGACAGGCAAATCTTCGTGTCCAGGGTTTACCAGCTCAGGCTGGTAGTGCCTGTGCAGTTTGGCAGCTTTGGGATACAGGCTGGTTTGCAATCTGCCCCTTCTGCTCAGGCTGAAGGCAGGCACAGCAGGCTTGGTTTGTCTGCAACTACCAGCTTGCTTTCAGTGAGCACCAAGAGTGACAGAAATACAGGATCATTTCTCTTTACAGTGTTCCAGGCAAATAGCATATTTAAAAAATCCAACCCAAACAAAAAAATTTAAAAAAAAAAGCTGCCACCAGCAAAAATGACAAAAACTCATCCTACAAGCTTCAAATCATATAAAGAACAGGATTTCACCACTTTAACCTTTTTTTTTTCACATTATTGAAAAGGTTTCATTCGGTGACAACAGAGTCATGCTCACCTCAGAAGAGACTCTAAACAAAGCACTGAATTTCCTTCATGGAGACATAAACAGACATGATTTGTACTTCTCACTTTGGAAAGCTGGTCCATCTGATGTCTGATGGCCACACTTCAAAGCCATCCCACATGAACCTTTTCCATGTGACTTCATGTGTGGTATTACACAGATGAAGAGGCCAGCTCCTGAGAAGTGGGAAACAATGCCTTAAAATTTACTCTGTGAGCAGAGATTTATGGAAGATCAGAAGACTTTATAAAGTAAATAATGTACATTTTGCAAATATATACAATGTACAGACTATTTACCAAGAAACTTGAAACGGCTGTCTTGGAAGAGTTCCAGTTCCTCAAGTAATCTGGTTATCAGGTTTTAAAAAAGATCCAACATATATGACACTGACAAAAATGGACTAAACATATTTTTTCCAGAAGGAGCAGGGTGGTAAAAGGAAATACCCTTTTTAAGGCAATTAACAAACACTCCTTTAACTGGCAAGTTGTTCCAAGTAACTTGGAGGAAATCAAAGGTAATCTAATTTGGAAATCTGCTTGCAATGCACATATGAATAAATCTATTTTAAAACAGGCCTGGGTAATGGATAGCAGTACAGAGACTCAAAAAACCCTTCTAAATTATCTATTTCAGGCCATTGCAGCTACCACTAACCTGTGCTGAGGTGTGCCAGAGCTGGGACCCTTCTTCCTAACAGTCCAGACCTCCCAGGCAAAACAGCTTCTCTGCACAGGTTTTCCACTTCCTATTAAAAATTATAGTAAAAAGTTGTGTGACAACAACAATATTGGGTCTATACTCTGTGTGTGCATATATTGGCAATTCCTCTGCTTTTTCTTTAGTGCTTTCCACGGTTATAATTTAACCTGGATTATTATTATCTTTTTTTAAAAATAAGATATTAAGATCACCCTAAATGTAGGGTTTCTGCTGAATTCAAATATATATAGATTTGTTAAAACAAGAGGTTATTTTCTGCATAGGAGACTGAGAAAGCTGGAAAGGAAATGGAAGCTGGAGGCAATTGGGGGAAAATTTTAAAATATAAGAATCCTTCTTTACATGGTTCTCACAATGAAATCATGCCACTCCAAGATAACAAAATATTTTGCTTGGAAATGAAGAAAATTGAGGGGAAAAGGCTTTTAAAGTAACTTAAACAATTTCATTTTTAAATTAAACTACAAATATTACTCTTCCTTCAAACAATTGCAAAAGTTTGACCTAAAATCTTAGACTGTCCATAGTTGTGATGATATAATTTTTGGAAAATGCCTTTTTTGGAAGGACCATAAATAATTTTCCTCCTTTTCCCCCCTCTTTTGCCTTGCAGGGCTATTTTTCTTCTAGTATTGACACTTTTTCATAGGCACTAAATTTAGGCTGCCAGTCAATTTCATAGGCCTCTTACAAATTTAAAGCTTTTGGGAGAAAAATTGTTTCACTTTCTTACAGTAGTGTAAAAGACAAATGTGATTTAAGTTAAGTGCACAGACACTTTGGGTAATCAAACAAAAAGAGTAGTAAAACTCTTACTTATTCTGAGCTACTCCTGAGCTGATTTGCTCATCTGTGGCCGTCTATGTCAAATTTATGTGAAATGTAAACCAATTCTGAATGTAAAACTGCCTGTTCCTTAATCAGTTCTGTTTATTGGTGTCTTCAGTGTAACACCCAGTGTTGTTAATTAGCTAATCTAATCAGTCCTGTGCAATGGCACTGACTCACAGGAGCTGAGGATCTGACTCATTCTCCTTCACTCACACTGAGTATCTCCCTGTCCTCTGAGCAACTGCAAGTGTGACATCATTTTATTTCTCTGGAACAGCTGAAAATTCTTCCCTGCCTGAAATGCTAACCCTTTGGATACTTTGCTGTTGGGTTTGGGATTACAGACAACACAGAGGGATCACTTATCACTCTATTAATTTATCCTAACTCTTGCCCAGGGAAAGCTGATCGTTCCAGTGCTAACTCACTGAATTTGCATGTGCATGTCACACACTCTTTAGTTAACCCTTAGCAGGAAAATCCTAAACGAGTGAAGAACTGGGTGAACTGTATAGAATATTTAGGGTTTATTTAGTTTTATGTGGAGTGGCTGAAGGTACAGGGGTTGTTTAGCCTGGAGAAAAGGAGGCTCAAGGGAGGTCTTATTGCTCTCTACAGGTCCTTGACAGGAGGGTGTAGCCAGGTGGGGGTCAGGCTCTTCTCCCAGGTAACAAGAGGGAAGCCAAGAGGAAATGGTTTCAAGTTGCACCAGGGAATGTTTTGATGGAATACCAGGAAAAACCTCCTTCACTAAAAGAATGATTCGGCACTGGAATAGGCTGCCCAGGATAATGCTGCAATCACTGTCCCTGGTAATGCTCAAAAACTGTGCAGCTGTGGTGCTGAGACATGTTTGAGTGGTGGGCTTGGCAGTGCTAGTTAATGATTGGACTCAATGATCTTGGAGGTGTTTTCCAGCTTTAATGATTCTGTGATTCTGGGTCTCCAACATGACCCTATTTTTATGCTATCAAGTCAACAAACTTATCACTTCAGTGTCAGATGGTAAATTTTTAACTTTTGCAACCCAAACATCAAGTGACCAAACAGCTTTATCCAAGACACAGAGGTACTGCACTGAGAACCAAAATTAGGTCTTAGGCATGTGCAAACCTCAGGTACTTCAATGTATCCTTAATTTCTTTTTCCTTTTTGTTTGAGACTAAAACCTTAGTTTTAACTGTTGTCTTGGGGTATATTTAAAACACAGAAGTACAGAATCCATAGTGTAAAGAGTTAAGAAAGCTGCATCATCTAAAAAAAAGGTCATATTTTTGTAATGCTATAATAGTTCAAATCATAATAAATTCCATCTGGTCTTTTGGAAAAATATGTCACTACTAAAACTCAAAATATCCAGATAGAAAGAATGGAGTATAGGGTGCTGGTGAAAGCACAGCCTAACAGATCAGGACCAGGTCTGATCTTGGATATGATCTGTGACATTTATAGACCTGCACAGTAGCTCTTGCTCTGTGTAACACACAGTGTAACACACCTGGATGCCTGATAATAGGTTTTGTCCCCAGGCATGCAAAACAAGACACCAACATTTCCCCAGATGTCTGCATTTCTCCCTGTAGTGTATTTCTCACAAAAATACTTAGGTAAGTAAACAGGCACTGCCACAGAAAGCCCAGCTTTGCTCTACAGTGAGTGCACATACTGGAAAGCAGAGGTTGGCATGGTTAAAGTATGAGAGAGATTATTTGCAAAGATCTATTAAGGAACAAAGGATACATTGCAAGATTTTCAAAGTAATATGTGCTTGTTAATTGTCTCATGCAAAAGCTTGTATATATATA
>VZRX01005871.1:0-73497 GCA_013398075.1 Notiomystis cincta | reverse complement strand
AAAAGCTTGTATATATATATATATATATATATATAAGTTCATTAAATCAGTTAAAAATAACTGTTTTAACACTAGCAGTCCACAAGGAAATTATGCTTGTGTACCATTATATACATTGCAGAATGAAGTACTTAACATGGCTTATATACAACATTTATACTACATTTCATATATTAACAGTATATGAGATGAAGTAAAAAAATCCACTGTGTTTCAAAGAATTGGGAAATATATCTTGGTTCCAGTTGTTAAAAGTGGAAAACTGTTGCTAATTTAAGTCTTTCAACCCAATGTTAGATTTTTTACAGTTCTTCTTCTGGCTTAACATGGTATTTAGTTTAGTGACAAAACTGTTAAATTTATTCTTTCATTGATTGCACAATCATAGGCCAGATTCGACATGGATGTAAAGTAGTGTCATCAGTAGCATTGTAACAGCTTGCATTTGGCTGCTTGTGATCATACTAAAGGTTGCCCTCCAAGTAGGTTGAAGCAAAACCTGCCAGCCAAAATACATATTTTTCTAGGACTAATGCTAAAAAAATAAGGAAACTCCAGCCTGGAAATGTTTATATTTCTGCATATCTTTGGCATGTCTTTCCTTCTACCTTCTCTCCCCTTGCAAACTATCACTGCATATCATCTCTGAGCAAAGCAGTAAAACAGTTCAAGCATATTTCAATATGTAATATGTAGCCATTGGGAAAAAAGTGGGTCCCAAGTATTTTCATTTTCTGTACCTTTAGTGTCTCTTCCTTCTCTAATTGCATGTTTTCAGGAAATAAATACAGGGGTAAATTCACGGTCATATTCTGTTAATATTTATCCAGGGCAAACTCCACTGACTTGAAGGGGGCACACTCAACAGCAAGCAAGACTTAGTGTATGAAATGTCAGAATACTGTAACCATAGCAGCAGGTATATGTGAAAGACAGATTTGTCCTCTATTGAAATCTCCTTTGAAAGGAGAAATGTGCTCTGCAGGATATGTAAGTGTGTCTATAGAAAACAGTGTCAAGAATTTTACACAAGACAAAGCTTCCTCTCTAGAAGCCTGAACAGTCTTGAATTTTTCGATAACCTTGAGTCATGTTTGCAGAGTCAAAATCTAAAGCTTTTAAGTCTTTACATGTTTGGTTTAATGTTCATCTTTTGCCTCTGTCTCTTTTTTCCATGAGTATCATAACCACTGTAAAAAAAAAAAAAAAAAGGAGCTGTTTTGAAGGAAAGTGTGCCACTAGTAGCAACCCAAGGACCAGGTTTTTAGCCAAGACAAAATCATGCAAATCCTCTGTCTGTAGAGATGTAGTCATTTGCATGGCCCTTCAAAGACAGCCTGGTGGGATGTGGTGTGAGAGTGTCTGCCAGGGCTGGGGCCGGGCTGTGCGTGTGTCGAACACGTTGGGCTCAGACGCGCCCGCGCCGCTGCCTCCACTGCAGCACCTCCCGTCAACTTTAACCCAAACTGTGTGTGAGATGTGGATCTTGCACTGCTGGCAGCAAACACAGCAGAACAGTGTCAGACTGCAGGGCTGCTTGGTGCAAATCCTCTCAGCACTGTTTCCATCTATTGCAGGCAGAGGTGTTAATCTCAAATATTCCTGGCTAATAAAGAATGGGCAGCCTTTGGCCACTCAAAACTATATGAAAAGTTGTCATGAATTTGTATATATGGGGTAAATGGACAGTCCATTGCACATACACAATTTCATTCAACTTTCTGAAATAAAGTTCAAGAAAGAGTAGCCTAACTAGATTGATTTCTGATAAAGGAGAAATGGTAAATAATTACTTATTTTCTTGTAGAGTTCTCCTGAGGGAAATAGACAGTTGATTTTTTTTTCTTTATAAGTTTGTCACTGGAAATGTTGAAACAAGTTTAAATGGGTCACAGATTAAGTCCCTTTTTTGTTGTCATGAATCTTAGAAAAGAAATATGCATGATTTAAAAAACAAAAATAAACTTTCATTTTTCACACTAGTTTGTGGGTCCATTTGTTTTACCTCATTTGCTGTGAGAAACAAAAATGAAGATGGCACAGAAGAATAGTGACCCAACCATGTCAAACTAATACTGGCAACTGAAAGAAAAAAATAAAATTAATTAAAGATGGAGAAAGATCCGTAGAAAATGGGAACTGTTTGGAAGGAAAAGGTTATGAAATAAATAGATCTGTCTGTGCCCAAAAAAGGCTCCTTGTAAATGTGGAAAATAATTGACAAGCATCAGATAGTTTGTTCTGACATCAGGAGACAGTGATCACTAATTAAAAACATTCTGTGAATCCAGACATCAGACACCATTAAGGAAGGAGGAGCTGAGAAATCTGGGTTTGGGTTTGGGTTTTTTTGTATTTTTCCCAAGAGTGAAAAAAATTGTGATGGAGTGTGGAGACCCAAAAAGGCGCTGGAATAAATTGTAGAGCTGTTCTGTTGCTGTTGCAGAGGCAAAAGACCAGGAGAATGAGTGGATGAACAGATGGGTACAAAATTCTGTGGTGACTCACATGGAATGTCAAACACCAAGACTCAGAATTGAGTCAGTGACTTGGAAAAATATGGGATGATAGTTTAAAGCCAACCAGATTTGTCCAGGAAACTTAGTGGCAAAGCTTGTTTTATTTCTATAACTGCCTGACTGTCCTTTCATTTCTTTTCACCTTTTCCACCTCCTCACTCTGTTTCCTCCCTGTGATGCTCTTCCTGTGCTACTGACCTGAAAGCTGCCGCACTGCAGCAGCAGCAGCAGAGTACCCAAGCAGCCAGGGCTGCTCCCTAAATTAGGCAAGGAGCCACTTTGAAACCAAGATGGCCTGGGATGAAGGGAATAGAGTGGCTCTTTAGAAACATCTTCTCCATCTCACACTTTGGCTGCAGTGAGTCCAAACTGGGCTTGGATGAAATGCGGCCACATGGGACAGGATTCTCAGCTTGTGTAAATTGGCAAAACCTGTTGACATCAGTGGATCTGTACTGATTTAAACCAGCTGAGGATCTGTCAGGGTTTTTCAGTTTATCTTCTCTAAGCTGTGCTTGCTTTAATTACTGCATGTGATACATTGATATGCCTTAGATGGGCTGGTTGTAGCTGAGAGAGGAGATAACCATCTGGTAACCACCAGAATGCAGGCAGGTTCATGAGGAGCTCTGCTTTCAAGGCACTCTCACTTCTGCTGACATCAATTTCCTTTTAAATCCTTTTCTACTTCATACTCAGAGCAATGAAGAAAGGGTTGAAAACTGTATCTGCATTTATTAGACTCCAGTGCCATTTGGGATATTTTCTGACTGCATTCAAATAATTTTTCACAACTAACTTGGCTAATTTCTGCAGCAGAATAGCCATGTTCTTCTAATCTAGGAATTCATTACTGCATGTTTACTGTTGAACAAATTTACTGTCATTCTAGAAATATTTTTCCCCTCTTGAGATGCCTGTCTCCACCTGGAGAAAGAATCAGTGATTTGCTAATGGTACAACACATAAGATTCATTTTTGTTGATCTTTACCTTGTAAGATATATTACAGCTGTAGCTCTTGCTGTAGCTGTATTATTTAATGCAAAATGAATTATACCCATATAAACGTATGTTATTCATTTTAATGAGGACCAGGAGATTTACTATGAGATTAAAAAATGGGTTTGCTGTAAGTCAACATTCAGAAATCTTCAAAGAACTGTGCATATGTATTAAAAATACACAAATAAGTATGATTAGAGCCATCCTCCAGGCAAAAAACCAAATGCCTGGAGCTGGTGAAGGGAGGAGGCACCTCAAAGCTGGGCACTCCATTGTCTCTCCCTCGAGGAGCTAAACCACAGTGCCCTGAGCTGGGTGGGAGAATGAGGTGCCTCATTAGAGCAATCCAGCACCTCCATAAGAAATGGAAAGATACCCAGGAAAAACCAATCAAAAACATCAATCACAAGTGTGGACTTGAGTGCTCTGCCACCACCCCACCTGTGGTCTACAGGGTGGAGTTGCTCATATTCACTTCAAATCTCAGCTCCATAAACATTTTTTTGGTAAATAAAAACTCAGGCCCACCTCTTTTAAATTGCATCATGCCAGCTTTATGCCAGCATTTTCATAACAGATGAGCATTCATGCAACTCTCCAACAAAAGAGAAGACCTTATGGTTTCACAGTTTCTTTCACCTTGGACAATTTCAACTTACATCTGAGTTCAATTTCCTGCTCTGTTAGCTGTTTGTGCAGTTTACATTAAACAGTACCATTGACATAGGGGAAAAAAAAGACAAAGTGTTTAGAAACTAGGTCTTCTCTGTGCCCCCAGTTTGTAATACAAAGTAACTTCCATTTTGCTCGTGCTTGGTTTTGGCCTGTGAATTTCACACAGGGCCAACTGGAAAACAATGCTTATTCCCTCTAAAATGTCTTTGTGGGTAAGGCAGTCTTCTGGAAAGGAATTTTGAATCCCTAATGTTGAAACAGACCTGGAACCCAGGTTTCATTCTTGCTAGGAAGAAAAAAAACTAACCCTTGGAGTCATGGCCTCCTCCTCCTCAGTGCTTTAAAAGAAGGATCCATCCCTGCTGAATGGAAAACATCAGGATGCTTTGGGCTCCTGTTTCTGTATTCCATTTAACAACTGCTTAATGAAAAATGTTTAAACAGGGACCAAGGCAGGAAACAAAATAAAATTCTTCATTTTCAGCTGAAAGACTAAACTTCTTTTAGTGTTTTGCTTGCTGAGCTCATAAATCTTTCATGCCTTTGCTTAATAGCATAATACTAAAAGGAGGGATGCAAAAGTGTCTGACTGTTCCCAGCTCAGGCACAGAGTTAAGGAACTTCCCTAGGATGGAGGATTTCTGAATTTGGACCCTTTCAGACTGAACAGGAAATGAAACTCAGCTCTGCAAATTCTACAGACAGTGCTCTCACCATTCAGGTATGGCATAAACACTGACTGATGTCTTTCTGGTATTTGCATTTTTTTAAAAAGAAAGTGGTGGCAAGAAGAGAATAGGTCAGGATCCTAACACCAATGGCTCATCTCAGAAAACATATTTGTAAGAACTTCCATTTTTCTGGATCATAATTAATGAGCAACTCTGCTCACTCCTGCCAAAACAAACAAATAGGAGAATGCATTTAAAATTTATGGCAATATAATAAAGACACCTTGAAAGGAAGAGCCAGTAAAGATTTTATCACCTGGCCTTGATTAACAAACACATTTTTCAGGGTCCAAATTCCACTTCAGAATGTTAATTCTTTATCCAGACCCATTTTTCTTCTCCTGCCTTTAAAGTCTGATTAATTTTTACCCATTTGCTTTTTGCCTGAAGAAAGCTGAGAAAGTGTTTCACTTCAGTGATGCAGATGATTGCCTGAGTCTCGAGCTATCAGGGAAACAGGACCAGTAAAGCTGTTTATGTAAAATTGCTCAAGAGTTCAACAGTGAAGGAAACACCTGATACACCTGGGATTCTCAGGTGCAAAACCAATACTGGCCTGATTTTCATAGCCCTTTGGGAAGACCAGTTCAGCACTTTTTAACATGTAGCTATTTAGCTGCCTAAATATCTGCAGGCCCTATTTTTTAAAAATCTGGCATACCCATATAAACTGGTGAATCTCATTTATCCCTGGAAAAACATTTTGCTGTCGTATTGGAACCAAAGAGAAGAATGTTTTTTCCTTTCAGCCTTTAAAGGATAACATGTATCTGTTGCTAATGAAAATAAAAGAATCACAGAACTGGTTGAGACTGGACGGGAATTCTGGAGAGCCACTTGCCCACCCACCTGCTCAAAGCAGGTTGCTCAGGCCTGTGTCCAGGATGGGTGTGAGTATCTCCAAGGATGGAGACTCCACAATTTCTCTGAACATTTTGTTTGAGTGTTCAACCATTCTCAAATAAAAAAGGTTAGTTTGTTTTGTTTAATTTTTGTTTTTGTTTAATTTTTTATATCGAAAGCCAGTCCTTTGGAAGTTGCTGAGGACAAGACACTGAGCAAAATCTTAATGTTCAGCCAGGAATAGAGGAGGAGCTTATAGGGTAGTCTGGGGGACAATACAGTTTTACTTTAGAACACTGAAAAAATGATTGTAACTGAACAATTTACCATCCAATTACCACCAATCCAAGTTTAAGACACCAGTGAGAGAAGGACTGGAGTATTAAGGGAAATTGTCTGATCCGTCAATCAGATATCATTTTGGAAAAAACTATTTCTTGTAAAGCAATTATACAAATCTTCAACTACACTTAATAAATAACTGTACTTGGCAGATTTGACTGCACATGCTGCTGTTGTCATAAGTTTATTTTAAGACTGGTACATTAGCAGATGTTCTAGATAGTTTGTCCTTATAATCCATCTCGTTCAAATTCCCCGTTGTCCAGTGAATCATTAGCATTCAAAATCCCATTTGCCCTTTTCATATGGGGTTAATGAGATCCATATTAATAGATACTATGTATTCATCTTGATTTTAAAATAGTTTTATTGTTATTCTTTGTATTATTAAAGATTTACAATGGCATACAGTCAATTCATTACCTATTCTGGAGTCCATAACAGTTAATAATCTCCTTTTTCAAAAAGCCATAGCTGAGTGGCATGTCTTTGAATTGGTCCAGTCAAAGCAGATGTGAGAAACCAGAAACAGATATGAATCATATCAAACGATTTTTCCCCGCCTCCTTGTTATTAACACAAACTGTTTGGAAATCTCAACACTGAAATGCTTTCTTACAAATTTTCCATTAATCCAACTTCCCTCTACACAGATTTATAACACTGGGACTTGAGGGCTGGCCTATTGGCACCAATTGCTTAGACTCCTTGAGGGGAAAATAAGCCTTTTAAAAAATCTTTGGATTTTGCGAACAGGTTTTAAAAGCAAAAGATCTGTCAAATTCTGAGTCTAAAAGCTTTGGCAGTAGAGCTTTCAGCATTCAACTTCAGAATCCTCTGGTTTCCATCTGTACAGCTAAGAGAAGGCATGGGAAAGCTGTTGATAAAAATAGGTCACTTCAGTATTTTCTGTTCTTGAGTCAGAGTGCAATTGAAAGTCTAAATTTACCAGATTCCAAGTGTAATGTTTTATTTACTCCTGACCCTAGATCATAATGTGTTTTACACCACCTCTTGGTGAAGACCAGAGGATCTGTTTCAATTGTCTGAGAATTCACAGAGTGGACATGGCATAGGATTTTATACTCCTGGAGAGGCATTGGGAAATCAGGAAGGTCACCTCAGGCTCTTTCAGTGGTTGAGCATGCAAGGACCCAAAGAACAGTCAAAGAAATTCTGAATTCAAGGTAGTTCTGCACATTTCTCTGCAAGTTGTTGTGTTCTCAGAAAGAGAACATGACATTATAGAGCTCTGAGTACTTCAGTGTTTCAGCAATAAGATGTTGTCATCCTGGTTTTCAAGTCTTCCCAACAAAAATGTAGGGACAACTTGTGATTCAATGAAACATTTGTTTAGTGGGTGCAGCCAAAGTGAAATAATTTCCTTCCTTATCTGCAGTGAAAACTCTGTGTCTACACCTTATAAAAGTGGATTCCCTCTTCAATTTTATCACAAAACAGTACAACACACAATCCTTACCCAATCTAAAGTCATGATTAAGCTACTTTTATTAATTTAGTGTTTCATGCTGTCTAACTTTACTGCTTCTTTCAACAGTAAAGATATGATTGCCATTTTTATGCAAGAGCAGTAGGTCACATCACAAGTAATGGTGTAGGAATCATTTCTGGGACTGACTTCTTAGCTGCTGTAACATAACCCATGACAAGTTTAGAACATGTGAGGAGTTGGCAGTGACTGCAAAGGAGGGCACCATTCAGCAAAAAGGTAGGGTGAATTCTAGCCTCAAGAGGATTGCCTGAAAAGTTCATCCAAAAGCTTACATCAACATGTGTGTAGCTAAGGAGATCCTTGTAAACAAGTCATAAACCAGGAACAGAGTCACTGTGAGCAAAAAAATAATCTCAAAGAATAAATACTGAACAGAAAGTGGGACATGGGTACTATAAAACTCTGATAAAGAGCTGTTGATGTGGGAACACTATAAGGCTCATTAATGAAAAGTCTGAGAAGAGACTGTTTTTACTCAGAAATTAATAAAATCAATGTATATTTAAACATCACAGGGATACTCATAAGTATGAAGTAGAAAGAAGGCAATAAATGGAACAAGTTTTTCTTTCTCTGATTGTGCATAATTTATGCATTAAATGTCAGTCTAAAGGAGTCCCTTGAACTGTTTGTTCATGTCTGGTTTATGTCCTTCTTCAGCAAAATCAGTGGACAAACTTCTCAACTGGTGTGAAGTTATCTTAGAGAAAATTGATTAATTAGGGACAAATCACTTGAGATTACTGAGGATACTGCCTCCTAGGAGATAGATATTCTGATACACACTATGAAAAACAGGGGCACAGAGAGACTTTTCTTAGTAATGTTAAGGACCTAAGCCAGACAAAAATTATCTTTGATTTTAAACCACAGTCCACATTGATACAAAATTCACAGACTGGCTGGATTAACCTAAGCTCTTAAGTCACACATAACTGTCAAAAAAAGTCCATCCTGACTATGAGCTGTGAGTTTAATAAATCAGGCAATGCCTTTTCTCTCACTGTCACAGTGCCTGCACAGAAACAAACCCTGCTGTGACGTGGGGGAGCAGAAGGCTGCAGCTCTGCAGCCCTGTCAGGAGGCACCAGCAGCCCCAAATGCAGCCAGGACTGTAAATCTGCTCCAGGCTGCCTGATGTTGTTCTGCTGCTGATGGCTTTTGCAGATACACAAACAAAAATTATTTGCTGGAGTATCATCTGAGCTCCACAGACTTTTCTAAATGTTTTTGCTACCAGTGGAGAACTTGGACTTACTTGACCTCTAGAGGTGCTTTTCCTCTCCCTGTTTGGTCAGGGAATAATAGATCTCTAATTGCTTAATCAGTACTTTAGATTTTTTTGGGTTTTTTGCTGTAGTCTGCAATTATTTTGCTTCCATTTGGTTGTGTTTATAACTTACAAAAGATAAAAGTCTTTTTTGGCACTATAAATGTCCTCACAGCTTTTAAACAGGTACAAGCAACATCTAATCTATTATGTACATCACATACAATCCTATAAAGTAAATAATGACCTTAAGATTTTTGTAGTTTATCAAGTGTTGGCTTCAAAACTTTGTCCATCAGTAAGAATGATTTCAGTTCAAGTCTATTTTGTGAGTTTTACTCTGGTTGAATTCTAAACCACCACAAGAGATTTAAATGTTATGATCCTAGCAGATTTTGCAGAATTTTGTTCCAACTGCTTATCAGGAAAATATTCTCAAATTGTCATCCGCTATCTATGCTCTTGACCTAATTAAACAACTGCATATAATGTAAGAAGAACTGATTACCAAAATAAACATAAAATCTCAATGTTTATAACACACATACTTGCAAAATACAGACTAAACTAGATCTTTAACAATATAAATGAACCCAGCTCATCCCAATGAATGCAATTTCAGTTTCACTGTGTTCTAGGTACAACGTTAGCATTAACAACAGAGATTTGTTGCATTATGTTACAGGATTATTGATACGTAACTAAACTATAAAATATAGGAAAACATGAGCCCAGGAGTCTAAATATCCACACTGAGAGACATATGTTGTATTCTGAATTATGCTGCTCTAATAATAGACTAGAAAATTCCTATGGATTTCCAAGACAGGAGGAGCAGTAAGTACATATCAGAGCTGCTCTGATATCAGAGATTGAGGCTGCTTTTTTGTGTACTTATTCTTTCTTGAGTCAATTCCAAAGACTGCAAATTACCTCAAAGAATTCTGTCCTACCAGAGGGAGGGTCTGACAAGGGTGGGCCTTCATCCTTATGAAAATTGCTACGTTAGAAAAGTACATATAAAAGCAATTCACAGGAAAATCAGTGAAGCTGTAGCTCAAGGCAAATATATATCTACAATCTGCTGGATAGATGAGGGGAAACCTTTGAAGATAAATTATTTTTAAAGTTTTTATTCTTCAGACATATGCTAAGCTGCCCTTGGGACAGGAAGTCTTACAATATGATCTATTCTATATTAACTCCAGTCTTACAATATGATCTATTCTCTTTTAACCTCCCCCACTTGAGGATTTAGAGTAGGCTGTCCCCTCCACAGCAATAATATCTGTATGTCAGGAGACAGCCATCCCATGGGGAGATAATTTTGACAGAGTGACATAAAGCACACTTGTGTTCAGCGACCCTTCAGGCTGTTGCAGTGTGCTCCCTCCCTCACCTTTCTATAGCTCTCCTCCCTTTTGGCTCTGTGGTCATTCCCAGCCCCTTGCTGGTACAGCTTGTCAAGGGATTTCCTGCAGTACAGAGGAACAGGTCATCCTGAAGGTCAAGCACAGCTCTGAATGCTCTCATCTGCTGTGATGGAAACCACAGGGCTAAAATCAGCATTTTCTTAAAACTCCTGTGCAGTGACCACCTCCTTCTGAAGATGCCAGAAGACATTCAGTAATGAAATTTAATGGATTAAAATTTCCAGACATTGAAATTTCTACCTGAAAGTGTTTTATCCCTGACACCACTGAGTAACTTGAACCTTGCATGCAAATAATACTCTGGGTGCATGAAGCACTGCTTTGCCTACCTCATCTGAGACATTCAGTTTAGAATCAGAGAGAAGGAGGGAAAGTGCAAAGATGTCTCCAGCCTTGGAGAAAGGACTGGGAATAGGGAGCCTAAATTTAAGTATCCATGCCAAGTTCTATCAAAAAACACATGTACAGCTGCACTAGTTCAAATGGGAGGTCCATCTATGATTTTCCTATTTCCAGCAATGCACTTCAGGAGTGTGAGGGGCCAAGAGCAGGATGTAAAGCAAGGGTTTAGGGTTATGTCATGTCCAGCCCTTACAGAACTGTATCCCCTCCCTGCTCTCATCAACCAGAACTGCGGATCTAGGCTTGGCATAGTCCATGCATTGGAAGCTGATCCTTGCTTATATTTCCTACATCAGCAACATGTTTAAGAGAGATGACTAAGATATTGTTCTTCTCTTAATGTGAACAGTTTTTGGCTGGCCTGAGTGTGCAGGAGTCATCCCTCCTCTGACATGTTCTTGAAATGCTCAGTGCAGGCTGTGCTGGAGGTTTTAACAACACCTTCACTACCATAAACAGTGGTGAACTGTGTACACAATTTGTACAGACTTTGTTTGTCTGCTGAGTAAGCCTAGGACTTTTTTCTGGTTCATTTCAAGTAAGGGACTAGCAAAACTGGCATGAAAATGAATTAAACAAAACTATATAATGAGTGCTCAATCAGGGGAATGGATCCCACACCGGGCTGCTCAGTAGATGGGTCGTGCTGGTGGCAGATCATTTTCCCTAGATCTCTCCCTGTACAAATTTCCATTGTACTCTGCCTCATAAAAAGAAGAAAACCACCTCTATGCCATGACCAGAATGGCTCTTGGAGCCCTGCACCTGCAGAGAGAAAGATGTGATCTCATGAAAGCAGATATCCTCAAAGTGCTCAAACCCCAGCAGTTCCAGGACACCTCATAACTGCAGCACCCAGAATAACCCTCTGTGTTACTCATGCAGCAGGGATCAAGGGCTCTGGGTGGTGCCAAAGTCTCCCAGCTGCAGTGTGCCCTGTTCAGCACCTGCAGAGAGGGCTCCTCCCTCGCCCAAATGTCTCTGAAGCTGCCTGAATGAAGAAGGTTTGAGAAGGTCTTTTATATTTCATCACCAGTGTGCTGGTGCAATTCTAAACAGCCAAAACCAATGCCCAGAATATGTAAGCAGGTGCCAGGGAAGATGAAGCAGGCACCCAAAATTATGGGATCCTCCCCTCATCATTTTTTTAAATCTTCCAGCTCTTTTCAGTATAAGAATTCCTAAGCCTGGAGTGGGTTTTCTGTTTGGTAGCCCCCAACAGATGACTCTTCTAAGTATATGACTAATTTTTTATTGAATCCACATAAACTTCTTGTGTGCACAACATCCTTTGGCAAGGAGTTTTGCTGAATTACTACCCACTGCCAGGAAAACATCTCCTTTTGTTTCTATTAAATCTCTTAGCTTCATGCGATGTGCTCTCATTTTTGTGCTGGAAAACAGTGAATAACCAAGTCATCATTGCCCTCTCCATGCTATTCACAATTGTACATAACTTTGGGTATTTTATCTCCTTGACCAGATATTTGATGCTAGGCTGTCACTGGTGAAATTTCCTCCATATGTTTACTGGGAGCCTGGGTTGTCCCAACTGTGAATGCTGATTCAAGAATCCTTTTGCCAAGAATCCTGCATTGCTGTTTCATTGCTGTTGTGAATCTCTGATCAAGTGAACTCCTTGAGGATCATGTTTCTGCAACTTATGCAGAATTAGATAGTGGTTGTATAGCCTCAGGATTTCATAAACTGAAAGAACCTTCATCCCTTTAATTTGCATGCTTGTAAAGAATCATCCCAAGCTCTAAATCTAGAATCACCAATAGAGAACAAAGCAGCAAGGTGCAGGTGATCTGTGGCCTTTTCCAGCCTCCAGTGGGATTGCTCTGTTCACAATTGTCATCCTGCAGTTGCTCACCTTTTCCCTACTTAAATCAAATGTTACATATAAATGCTAAATATTCTATATTGCTACCTTGGGGATGGTAATAGTAACAGTAATTAATGTTTATTTAACCTCCCTCTTGGAACTTCAGTGTCAAAGCAATCATACAGTCAAAGGACAACAGAGAGCAAATACCTAAAAATTTCCTAGAACAACCAACAAGCTAAACACATGAGATACTTGTTTGGATCTGTCTCAAAGTTCAGATAGAAGGGAAGAGAGATGATCAATTACTTTAGGCTTTGAAGATGAGAACACTGCAGCTCAGCCTGTGAAAAACCAGGCTGATATGAGCTGGTATTTTCAGAGGCCTTATCACAGAAAAGTAGAGAACATGAGCTGACATGTCTTACTATCTCTGTAAAATATAGGGACTACAGAGCACAAAGTTTAAAAATCACACTTCAGAGATCCACAGTTTGAAAAGAGGATGTGAGACAAACTGAGGTCTCGCTCCTCTTAAAAAGAAACACAACTTAAAACGAAGCACAACAATTATACATTACTTGAGAGGGAACACACAGGATTTGTGTCTCCTTTGTTTTGAAGAGATGAAGATGCCTTACAACTCACATCTGCATTAGTGAGTGTGACCAAGCCAAGGCCTGTGCCCATGAGCTGTCACACAACAACTTTCACAGCCAAGTCCCTGGCAGGAGCAGCAGAACTCTTGGCCCAGGCCAAGGAACACTCCTGAAAGTGATGCCCAGATCTGACTTAGGAGTCAGCACAGGCAAATAGATCATATTGTTGTGGCTACTCTTTTGTGGTGGGGAGGAGGCTTTAGCTGAAATGTCATATGCCAGCTAATCCTAGGATCACTGAATGGTTTGTGGCTTATTTTGCTTACTACTAAATATGCAACCACAAAACTTGGGAGTAATGCACTTAAGCTCCAGAGAGAGGTAATATTTCAGACAACATACTGCTTGTATTTCTAATATGTTTCCTGTTGCCTGGATCTCTCAATCAACTAGGTTTGCTCAGGGGACTGGCTGGGTTACTTTTCTGAAGCTTAGCATAATCTTTTTCTTTATTCTTACTGTTGCAAAGAAAACCTTGGCACCTAGCACAGCAATCTGGATTCCATTCTGAGAGCAAATCTAAGCTTTTTTTGGATCTAGCCTTATTGTAACACCAAAGAGGAAGAGAAACATGGAGGATGCCATGGTACAGCAGGGAAAACCAATAGATTAGATAGCATAATATGTTTCACTTTATATATCTTCAGTGCTGCCTTTTTTATACAAGATCAAGCTCAGGAAAGACACAAAAGCTGAAGCTCAAAAACAAGAAACAACAAAACTAAAGCCATCCTAAACCTCAGTTATGTTCAGTGGTGCTTTGTGGAGAATCAAGGGAAAAAATCAAAATATATGTTTTCCTCTACCCTGGGTAATGATGGTAAGAAGAGATGTTAACATGTGAAATGTTTCCACTGTAGTTTTAATCTCAGGTAGGATAGTTTTGTCTTTGGTTTAAAAGATCTTTGCAAATACAAATACAAAAAAGAGTAACTAGTTTAGACTTCTGTGGGGGAATGGATTTGAATTTAGGTCTTTCTTTGCCTGCTGTGGCAATAGCCTGCATGTCTGTGGATACATTTATTGAGGGGAAGGGAATCTTAAATGCCTCTTCACACTACTGAGGCCATTAGCTTTTGTGAGGTTTTTCTTCCAGGATTTCATAAAACTTGAAACACCTCTGGTAATGAATAAACTTCATTAAAGTTAATTATCTACTTACCATTGAGTTGATTGTATGGTGAAACATTATTGTTCATATTCAAAAAAACATCTAACCATCTGCATTTGACCAACAGAAAAAATGGAGCCACTTTAATTATGGAGCGAAACATAATTTGATCTAGGAGTTTCTGCACTAAGGATACTGTACATTGCCTTATAGAAAGAAGAAAGAAAGTTCTTCTACCATTAGACATCTTTTCTCCAATAAAATTCAGAGAGCAAACAGCTTGAAAGTATCGTGACCAACAGTGAAAAATATTAAGCACTGTGAATCAGTCCATATTAAAAGAGAAACTGTGTAAATTTAGGTCTGTTTCATTGAGGGAGACACAAAAACAGGACAAAAGGAAACAATTAGCTTTCTGAATTTCACAGTTTTGCACTCCAAGCCAAAAAAACATTGCACAAAGGATCTTCAGGAAACCAACACTTGAACTCACAGCCCTCCTGGCTTGTGCAATCAAATGGGAAGAACTCTACATCTGCAATAGAAATGTGATTACTCATGACAGAGTGGATGACTGAGGCAACAGCTTCTTTCAGAGGAGGAAGGAAAGAAAAGAGATGGGAAGATTTCAGGTTTTTTGAGCCAAACACTTTATTGCCCTTCTCTTTAGATAATGGAAAATACGTTCTAAGTATCATCCAGTACCAATATTTTATTTATAAAGTCCTCTCTAATTCCTACAATGATCATCTGGGGAGGGGCAGCTGTATGATACAAGTTACCTTTTCTACCAGAATTGAGAGTTTGTGACCATCAACCCAATGGTTCACAGAGGAGGCTCTCCTATGGCATAGCTCCAGCCAGAGAGAGATAGATGATTGATGGTCTGAGTTTTGAAAAAAATTTAAGTGGAATGAAGACCTGAACCTGACTTTGGTGTACAATTAGTCCTTCCTGGAGTACAGGGAGAAGTCATCAGTCTGTACACTCCCACTAAAATCTAAGGTTTAGAAACCCAAGGTTTGACTGCAAAACAGAAATCTGGAAGAATTCTCATCTCTGAAATTCAATACATGAGCACATTTGAGCAAGTTCTGCATCCTATTACACATTGCTTGTTTTAATTAATATATGTCCTATTAGAAGTGAGTGGAAGAAATATTCTGACAGTTTTATTGTGTTTGGGATTATGTCAAGGATTTAGTATAAGAAAGGCCAAGTGCTACTGGCTGTACATTTCCTTTTCAGATAATTTAACTGGAAAATTTGTCTTGACATATTATCTTTTGGAAAGGCTCCCTGTTACCTGTGCCAGGTATAGGAACTGTGTAGAGAGCACTGCTAATCCAACATTAGCTGATGTGCATCACTACAGCAAAATCTGCATGTGAGATAATAAATTAATGCATTTAAATGGTAGGGTTTAGCCAGAGAACTCCTCTCATGTTTCCCAAAGTCTGGATAGGGTGACTGCATTAGTGGTTTTAATTATAAATCAGTGGAAATTGCATTATTTCATCTTCATGTGTTTTTTACAGATCAACATGATATTCCAAGGGCCTATGATTACTCTTACCATAATGGTTCTTCCTTGGTGGGATATTCTAAGTTTATGTTTTGCTGTTGGATTTGGCATGATACTTTAGTTCAAGCAGTCTAGTCAGAGCTACTATTTCAAATTTTCTGTGCTCTTTGCAGACATTTATATACTGTATATTACAGTATGTAAAAGCATTAAGCCCACATGTATTTTTTTGTTACTGGTGAATGTTTTATACATATTTCCAGTTGTTGAAGATGAAAATGTGGGTTAACAAATGATATTATTATTATAAAAATGGGCAAGCTCAGACTTGCTTAGGTAACAGAATTTGGAGCATCTCCATTTGCCTTTAACTCTGGTGCTTGGGATGCTCCTACTATAAAAGTACATGCTTGTATTAATCACACTACATAAGGACACTGTTTTACCAGAATTCATCTCAACACTTTGTTCAAATTAATTGGTAAAAGTTAGTAGAGTAGTAGAGGCATTTTAGAGACATCCCACCAATGCTGAAATGTGAACAACTGCTGTGCAGAGATGGGCAACCCCCTCCATTTCCTATGGTGGGAGAGTTAATGAAAAGCACAAAATGAACTTCTAAATTTTTAGCAGATAATATTGGATAACATGAAAGCCTGCAGTTCATAAAAGGGAGTGTTTTTCTTTTAAAAATAGGATAGTTGAGCTTATATGTCCCAGTAACTCTATAGAGAGAGCTTTTTGCACCTTTAGTAGGCAATTACACCTGCAAATGTACAAGTTGGTATTTCTGCTGTTTCTGGAGAGCTCTGGCACAAGGTTTGGAAAGACAATGTGACATAAGAAGGTTTTGTATTATGATGGTTTTTATTTTCGTAATATTCCATTGCCATCACAAAACACATCTCCACTGTTAAGTGCTCTACAGGCAGAAAATAAAGTAACAGTCCCTGAGCTAAGGCTTGCAGGATCTGCCTGGGCCACCTGAACCTTCATTCAGTCACCAGCCCGATCCATTTTCCTTTTTCCTCATCCACACTGAGATAAAGAAATTGCTGCAGGACAAACAAATTGTTCTGGAAGTCAGCTGTCGCAATAGCTGACCCTTCAGTCATGTGGCAGGAAAGGGATTTGGACATTTGGTTCTCAGACAACCTACTGAAGCTGTTCTAATGTCATAAAGCATTGTGTTTGAAATAAGCTTGGCCATCAGTTGAGGTTCATGGAAATTGAGAAGAACCACTAAGGTCCTTGTAGAAAGGAACTAAGTTGTGAAGGAGCAGCGCTGGATGGGCCCAGAGTTACCATTGAGGAAACAAAGAGAAATCAACCTGGAAAGCTCTAGAAGACCTTCAAATTGAAGACAAGTGGGTTCTGTTAGATTTGTAGAGAAGGGAGAGCCAAGAGTGGGGCCAAAGGGAAGGGTTAAATTGCAAAAGCACAGGACTGATGAGCAATGCTCTGAATGGCTCTGAGCAGAGCAAGTTGCATGTCTGGATGCTGAAGGAAAGGATTTTGCAATAATCAATACATCCAGCTTTAAGGGAATTCAAGCTCACTAAATTACTAGGAAACCTGTATTTTAATAAAAGAATTGAGAAGTTTAAGGCAATGCTTTCTCTACATTTTGGATTTGTTTTCTGAAAGGTCAGTAGGGTTATTGTGCTGGACTGGTGCAATTTGGTGTAAATACATTGAATTTGAACCTGACTGTGGTCTTGGTTCATCTGAAACTGCCACCCATCAGACAGAAAAGCAGACAGAAGCCAGGAAAATGTTGATCAGTGGAGATTCAAAACAAACTAAGAAACCCCTAAGGGTTGCCAAAACCAGTGGTTTGGCTCTTCTTTTATCTGCCAGTCTCTCATCTAATTCACTTTACCTTGGCTTTATGTTAAACTCCTTCACTCCATCTTAATGTCACACAGAGACCTGCTTCACTCTCCTGATTGTTCAGATTTCCCTGAGCACAGCCCTTGGGGGTTGAGAGAATCTATTGAGTGAGAGCTTAATTGTAAGGCAGAATTACAAAGCATCTCACCATTATGTTGTGGACTCAACGTTGTAACTTTGTAAGGTTAATGAGATCTTTGAAGCAAATACAAAAAAGAAACACAAATTCCTGTCTCTGTGCTGCTTTGAAGGAACTTCAGAAAAGATGTATCTAAGAAAAGGAAAAGTCAACAGCCCTGTTTTAAAGAGGTATGGCTTAACTTCTGAACAAAGCCCCAGTGTTCCCAAAGAGCACTAAGTTATCCCAAGATTTGTGTCCAGCCTTTGTAAGCAATCCCCCTCGTCTGCACTTCCATAAAATCAGTAGTAGAGGACACTTGAAGCTTCTGGCAGATGTCAACTGCAAAAGTGAGCCTTTGATAGGCAGACTTGTGAAGTGGTCGAGAGCATGTTTAAACACGCCTTCTAAGACTGCAAATTTACAGGAGCCAGAGAGAGACAAAGGAAAACTGAAATCTTTACTAGAAATTTACTTTTTTTGGTGACCTAATTTATTTAGACATTAAAACAGAAATGAGGATAATCATAGGAAAATAGTCTGCTTTTATGTCATGAAAAATCCCTGCCTGTTCTGGCACATTTCATAATATTCAGACTTCTTTCCTATACTGTGTAAGTGCTCCTGTTAACACATTCACCCGTGAGTTCTGATACAAATATTCCTTTTCTGTGCTCTTTTCCTCCCACACTTGATGCTTCTCTCACATTTCCTTCCTATGAACTATTGCTTTTCCTTTGCTGAGTTGCTCTCAGTGAACTTCTTTGGTGTTTTTTTTTTTAAAATTTCATCTTCCAAACCTCTCTGTAGAAATGACAAGCTATTGATGGAAAAACCAAAGGACAAGGCACCAGAGGAAATCTTTTAAAGGAAGCTCTTTCCTTTTGAAAGATGATTTTTGTCTGCTGAAAATTCTGAAATCAAAATTATTTTCAAGTAGACATACACACAGTCACAGCAGCAGCTCCAGAACTAGACAAAACCTAGACCTGGATCTGGTAGATCATGGATTTGCCCACAAGTACTGAAACTAAAATGTGAGTCAGATAGAGAGGAAGGAAAAAACATGGCTCTTTCTCACCAGAGATTGTCTGTAATCCTCTCCACACTAAAAGGAGAGTAAGGAGCAACAAGGAGCTGCTGACCCCTGTGCCTTCCTGAAAGAAGAGAGAAATTCAAGCTTAAATGTCTATCCTGTCTGCTGCAAAAAAGAATTTCAATCTCCTTCTTGCAAATAAGTCTTTGTCCTTGCCACTGGCATCTTGGTAGCTTGGGTCCAAGCATATCTGTTTCTGGTTTTAACCAAAAATTGTGCACTGCATATGAGAAGATTTTCCTAATGAAGTTTTTATCAAAACCAGCATGGTCCTTTGCAAAGCATTAATGAATTGGAATTTCCTGATGAAAACATTCCACCAAAAAATTCCTGAACTAACTCTACTCTTCATTTTAGCTAGATTTGGATCTGGTCCTCAATTACTAGAAAACACTTCCTTCCTTTGCAGGGCTGACTAATACAAATTCTTTAAATGAATGAAGACAGACAAGTCATTAGCTTTTTTTCACAGCAAGGTCTGAAATGAATAGAAAGAAAATCCTGTGCAGGCAGGTGAGGCTAGAAATATGTCTATTTTATTAAATAAACATACCAGGAATCAAACAAGATTTTTAGATAGCTTAAAAAATAACAAAGCAAGCTTGTGAATAGGGACTGTACAAATATTGTTTGAATGAATAAGACTCACTTGAAAAGTTTAATCATTGATTTAATTTTACACTTGAGATCATTTGCAGTCCTGTTTCTTTTTAAAGCAAGACTGATGTCATTTAAGAAACACAGATGCTGAAAATATTTTCAAATCTTAATTTTCACAGTATCACTTAAGGAAATAAAGCCATCTCAAGTTCATTAGATGTTTTTAAAGCTTTTGAATAAAACAACAAAGCCCTAAATGATAAAAATTTTATTCTAAGAAGTCATTGGATACATCAGAGCTATTCTCTCTTTTGAAGAATATGGGGCAAATCTTAATTAGATACTTGTTGGTGCATATCTGTATTTCATTTTTGACTTCTCTGTTGTTAAATATTGACATAAAATCCAGAGGATATTGTTCTATACTGCAGATGAACAGCCCTCAGAGAGTGATGCAAACCTTAGAGGAGGACTGGATGTAACTCTAAAGTAAACACACAGAAGATGTAAGCACTGGAGTTTCTGAGTCCATGTGTGGCTCCTTCCTCTCAGAAAACGTTGCTGAAGCCACAGAAAGAGACAACCTCGACATAGTCTGATTTGGGAAGTTATTATGGACAGGTGCTTTAATGCATTCCTTGCAAGTTCTAAAAAGGTCTGTTATTCCTAAACACAAAACTGGTGGTAACAGTGCCAGCAGCCCAGTTTTACATCATGAGCATCAGGTACTGATCACTGGTCGCCCCAGACGTGTCCAACAATGCTGGAATTGGGCACCCACGCTGGAATCCCCCCACCAGCTCTAGACATCTGCAAGGTGTATGTGCACCACAGAGAAGCTCCTGGTCACCTGAGGAGAGATCACAAAGTGCTCCAGGGTGCAGTTCATCCCATCCATATGACAAGGGCTGACTGGAGACAACTTCTCCCAACCACTGGCAACCAGCTCAGGTGGGGCTGCCTGCACAGTGGATTTCTACAGGAGCCTGGAGGAATGCCACAGCTGCAGCCTGCTGAAGTCTTGTGCTTGGTACCATATAAGATCTAAAGTCGATTTTTTAATCTCTTTTTTTTATCTCATTAGTCAAGGAAGCCAGTGAGGCTTTCCCACTTACACATGATAATCATGTGCCAGCTTCGTGCTGTTTGATGAGCACTGGATGTGCATCATTTCTCTGCAAGCCAAGCAGAGGTTTCTGTGAAAGGTAACACATTTTTCCCCAGACAAGAAGGGAATAGTGTGTTCCAATGGTTTTAGATAATCTGGTTGAAAAAATTATGTGAGTATACCTCCTAGATCCAACTGGTATTTTAAAAGTATTTTCAGTAATATCTGGGCTTAAATTTTTTTTCTGAACATAGAAAAGTGGTGGTCATTTTTATGTTCAAACCTCTATATTAAACTGTTTCTTTTGGGTGTGAATTGGCAGAATTAATTATACATTTCATTTAAAAAAACAACTTAGTAACTGTATAAATCAGCAAAAGTAGTATAAACTACACTTCCCAGTCCAAGAATACCTGCAGACAGAAGGCAGTTCAGGAGGGTTAATTTAGTAGCTAGGTTAAGACAAAGTTTCAGAGTTTTATAAGACTAAAGTGAGGGAATCTCTGGGTAATGGTATTTGTTTTGCTTTTAACAACAACAATAATAGTATTTTGATTGCATGAGTCTTGGCATATTGGAGTATTCCGGAGGACTGGAAAAAATTCATGTTGTGCCAATATTTTAAATGGGTAAGTGGTACAACCTGGTAATTATATTCCTGACAACTTGACATTTACATAGGGCAAAATAATAGCATAGTTGATATAGGGCTTTACTACTCAAAATCCAAAGCAGGGCAATGTCATTAAAGTCAGTCAATGTGGGTTTATGAAAACAATTCTTGTCAAAGTATCTTTCAAAGAGATTACACATTCCCACTGATAAAGGTAAATGATGCAATATACATTATACAAGGTATTTGACTGTTATCACACAACATTCTATGAAAAGGGCACATTTTAAAATCAACATATGACATATTATGAGGATTAAAACCTTTCTAGTGGTTAAATCTCCACATACACTCCTCAGTGAGAGTTTATCAAGTGGGTATGTTTCCAGGTAATTTTTTTTATGGTTCAGATTAAATTACTATCCAATATTTTTATCAGCAGCCTTGAAAACACCCAATTCCTAAATACTTTCACACAGTAAATCGTATGAAAATGAAGAGTAACGAAGAAAACTGATTAACAAGATCTTTATTGCCAACAGTAAAAATGTATATAGCCAATAAAAAAAATGCAGGCAATGAACTTAAAATATTTGAATGGTTCCTGGGCTGCAATGACCATGAAAATGAGGAGTTGGCACTGTGGATATATAGCTGATCATGATCTCAATTTGATTCATGCCTATCAAAAAAGGTATAATGAAAAACAAGGAAAGTGAATGGGAAGTTCGCATTACCTCTCTATTTGTCATGTTTACTGCTCTGGGTTATTGTGCCTTGTTAGAGTGCCTCTGCTCTAAGAAGAAAGTTTAAACAACTGGAAATAGTTCAGAAAAAAAGTCAGAAATGTAATTGAAAGTTGAAATATGAGAAATATGACTGAGAATGACAATCAAACTGCTAAAGGGACTTGCCTTTTCTGAGGAAATAAAAGTTTTCAGCAGACTGAAACACTGAGAAAAAGCAGAGAAATGTGATTATAATTTTATGGGGGTCATTTGTTTGTGTGCTGTGGTTTGGGGTTTTTTTTATTTGTTTTGTTTTGTCTTTTAATCTAGCAGGCAAAGTTATGTACAGATGAGTGGATACTGAGGGAACACAGACTCCATGCAGAAAACTTTTACCATGTAAGAGTGAGTGAAATTATCTAGATATAATCTACCTAGAGTAATAATAATCTTCTCCATCAGTAAAATACACTTAATTATATTTGCTTAGGTAATGAGATGATTTGTTGGGATAAAGAGTTTAATATCTATAATGTTAGCACCAGATCACTGCATGCTTTTGCTTGTTTCAGAAGGGCTTTCACTGGAGACAAACATATGGTGCACCAGATTTCAATGTATCTGTGAAAAATAACAAGATTCTGGTGTATGGCCATGTTTTATTCTCTAAGTGTATGGTTAAACTGAATTCTGGTGAAATATCTAAGTGCTGGTCCAAAGACCCTTAAAACTACATTGTTTTGTGTCAAGGGAGGTTTAGGTTGGATATTAGAAAAAGATTTTTCACCAGAGGGTGGCTGGGCACTGGGACAGGCTCCCCAGGGAAGTGGTCACAGCACCAAGGCTGGCAGAGTTCAAGGAGCATTTGGACAATGCTCTCAGGCACAGGGTGTGACTCTTGGGGTGTCCTGTGCAGGGCTAAGAGTCAGACTTGATGATTCTTGTGGGTTACTTCACACTCAAAATATTCTGTGATTCTGTGATACATTGCATGAAAAGAATGTTTGCAAAAATGTACATTACAATTGGTAGAGGTTTGGGGCTGTACTGAATGCGAGACTGGGCTTGTAGCTAATGCATTTAATCCCTGCACACAAGCAGTAATAAATTACAAGTAGTTGAAGGGGAGCCTTATAATTCTTTCCCTGAGAAAGTTAGGAATGCTTCAAATTGGAAATATGTAAAAATTCACAAGCTGTTTGCTCTGATCAGCAGAGCATGTTGTCAGTCCCTGACCACTGGCATGGAAAGGAATGAAATACCAGAAAGGTAGCAGAGCTCTGGGGAGAAAAGCAAACAAACAAACAAACCCTACAAGAGAATAAATGAATAGTCATTAATATTGAAGCTCATTAATATTTTTTTCTGTTGTGGGTCTTGCTATATCACTTATCTCTGACATCCAGGGCTACACATGTAATTACAAAAATGAGCAGTAGATTGGGGAAAATACAAAATCAGAGAATTGACTTGACAAGATACTGACCCTTGCTCTAGGAAGCCCAGACACATTACTGTAAGGCAGAGAAATCTTGAGAGCAGCCCAGGACAAAAGGTCCTGTGCCAGCTAGGGAAGAGGTAAGATTAGATTACCCAAATACATTAATTCACAGCATCTCCCCGGCACCATTTTTCAGGAGAGTCATCCAGGTTTTAAAGCTGTCTTCTCCTGGTAAATATCCAGTGTGCTGATGGTACTGGTTCTGGTGCCTGCTTTACTCCAGGGGAGATAGGATTTGCTGTGTTTTCTTGTTCCCAGCTGGTGCAAACTCTAAGGTTTATTCCCAGCAGGCAAAGAGGAGCTGTCACCTGCAGTGCAAACATCAGTGTAAAGAACCCCTGGTGTGCAGCATTCAACACAAAACAGATACTGTCAGGATCATCTTTGTACAGACAAGCAGGAAGGAAAAGCAAACACACTCTGCTTATACTCATTTACACGTTATGTTACCATAAGCTTTCTCCAAATATTATGTAGATGGAAAAGTAGACCTCATGCTGCTGTAAATCAGTAGCTGTGCTGTGGCGGCAGGAGAAAACAGTTAAGGGATTCAGTTTTCTTCCAAGAAAAATCATACTTTTCAATTCCATCTGAATCAGGGCCAAAGGAATATTCCTTATCTGGCTGCAATAAGAGTTCTTTCAGGCAGGGATATATGACCACCACACTCTGCTCAGGCGAGGGCTGCCCTGCCAGGACGTGGAGAGGGGATTAATCCAGGGATATGGGTGGCTCTTAGATCAAGAGACCCTGAGGGACTTGGGCACCCACCCCCCTGCATTTCAAAGAGGATTGGATTCTTGCAGCCTCACAACCTAGGAGTTCCCTCAAGTTTCTCTTCATAAACAGCAGTTCATATTTTTATTAAGGAAACCACAGATGAACTTTGTGCCTGGGAATACTACCACACACATCCTGAGCTGGAATTAGGGTTTTTAAATTTATGCATTACTGCAAAATTGCTGCTACACAACAACATCACTGTCTTAATGTCTCGCACTGGAAAAAAATGAACACTACAAGAAAGAATAATCAGACAAAAGACTTGATTTGGTTGCACCAAAGCAAACCTAATTATGCAAAGCACAACAGCACAGCTCAACAGAGAGAGATGTGATTTAGGGCAGAGCAGGATTTAGAACTCCTTTTCTTTGTTTCACATTGACTCCCCAAATTAAGATGTAGATAGAACAGCTCTGTTGTCTCTAGTGCATTCTCTCATGAGGTGAAGTCTGCTCATCGTTCACTGTTTCAGGGAATCTGTCTTTTGAACAGGACAGTTTGCATCCTAAATAAGTAGTGATAAAATATACAGCTAGAATTTTATGCAGCATTTCACATGTCCCCAGACTGTAGAATGTGAACATCACCATCCTCTCCACCACTCCTCATATACAACCATTTCTCTCAAGTGAACCCTCACATATCTTTACCCTGTGTGTTATTTCTCAGCTTGCCTGCAGTCAACTTTCACTTCTCTGTAGTCTGCTTGGGTGGGTGCTGGATTAACCATGTCCTGGATGCAGAGACAGAGGCTGTCTCAATATAAAGCCAGATTAGGTCAAATAAGCTTTATTACTTCATGGACAATTTTCCCCTAGGAATTATTCTGCTCCAGAAAATGCTGACCAGACTCAGTACACAAGTGAATGACTTGTGCTGAGTCTGAGTTTAAAAACCCTGTAAGGCACAAACTGGACATGTGAAGGAACCTCAGCTCTCCCAAAACATGTTAAGGACAGTGCAGAAGCTTCTTGGCTCTGGAAGGAGTCACCCAATGGCATTGACAGCATTAAGATGAGTATAAATAAGTCCAACTTTACTCCAGCAACTCTTTCCAAACCATGCAGATGTTTGCACTTGTTTTCCCACATTTCATCTATGTTTTCCTCTGAGTTTATGCCTGATATATTCTTTAAAATTATATTATCCCAACTTTCTATTATCTAGATGGAGCCTCCTATTAGTAATAGATATTTCATTGTATCAGAAAGCTTTTCAAGGTTTATCTTAACATAAGTGCAACTGATTTCCCAATGTCTGTTCAGAGCTATCTTTTCTTTGCAGGGACTTGAGTTCACAGTTTTAATGGGATCCTAGTTGGAAGATATAAAGTATTTTGGTTGTGATGTTTTACAGCTTCTCCTATGAAAGATCATACATTTTGCACAGCCCAGTTTTGTATGAAGGAGAAGAAAGAGAGAACAATAGAGAAAGTCAGAGAGGAACATGCCCAGGATTCTGCAGCACACAGGTAAAACAGGAACAAAACTCTGACTCCAGGCTCTGCTCCAATGCATATTTAATCACTTTATGTAAAATATGAAAGCCAGCACAGGAAGGATTTAGAGGGCTTCCAGTCCAGAAAATTCTGGCACTTTTCTGGAATGTGGTAAATAAGGGGCAGTGAAGGTCTTTGAAGTCAAGTAGGGTGTGCTTAAATGCAAGGCTCCTGAGGAAAAGCAGAACTCCTCTTCCTCACCCTGGTCAATTGTGCAGGTAGGGGAGAGGAAAAAGAGGCTGAGTGTGCTCTGAGGAGAAGCCTCACTGCAGCCAGAGAACGAGGTAAGTGTTCCACTGCCTCTCTTGAGAACCATGACAGGACCTCAGTTAGAGGCAAAACCCTCAGTTCACACACTGAGGACATGAAAAAAGTCTTTAGGGAGTCTAAAGACTTCAGCTGTGGACACTGAAGCAGCAAGATGCAACACACAGTGCTGAGGATCCAGACAGCAGTTTGGTCAGTTTTGAAGGAAACAGCCTTTCATACCTATGGACAGGAAATGCTAACAAATGAGGGTCAAATCTGCTTCCCTCTGTTTGGGGCATATTCAGGTAATTTAATTGCCACATACCTTCTATTTATTCCCCTAAATGGATCTGCTGAAAGTCTTTATGCTGAGTTATTTGTAGGCCAAGCAAGGCCTCTTTAAAAAACTTTGTCATAGGAGGGCAGGAAGGTCTAAATAGATCAACTCAGGCAAATCCTTTTTTTGCCAAAGCTGGACTTCTTAAATCATGTTTTGGGCTTCTGAAAAATGCCTCTACATTCTTATTGTGAGTGCCTCTGATCTTCTTCATGGATGAAACACAGAAGGTGAATTAATTAGTGTGCTCTGCATCTGGAGCAAGTCTCCACTCAGTTGCCAAACACAGGTACACAACACCAATGGAGCATCCTGTGGTACTGGAGATATTTATTTCCATAGGATAAATGGATATAGAACAGAATTTTGACAGCCTTCAGGAGTAGCATGTGCAGGTTAGTAAATTGTCCTGCAATGCCTAAAATGGTGCCACTTTCCCAATAAATGTAATTGAATCACACTGAATGTATTGGCAAAGAGTCTGCCACGTGTGGAAGATCCAATTCAAACAATCTTTAAATAAGCAACATAAAACAACTGAGGGCTTCTATTTTATTTCAATTATTGTCATGTAAACTATTCCTAAGTGTAGAACATTAAGTCAGAAAAACATTTATTTGACTGTATTTATAAAAATCTGCAATTTTAATCCAAATTGATCAGTAAAGTAGAAAGAGCAAAGTTTTCCCTAAGGCAAGTGTAATTATGTCCTTAGACTTGCACTGTTAAATTGAAAGCACATGCATTGATGATAAGAATTATGATTAATAAAATATAAACAGCAAGCAAGTCCTACCATCTTGGGAGTACCTGGTCTTTGGACAAAATCTACTATTTCATCATCCAACACAGAAACATCATCAAATACTTTAATTTTTCACCACCAAACATAACTTCATGTTTAACCTATGCTGATTTGAATCCTGAACTTGAAAATGCATTTGTGTTTTTTTATGGGCTTCCTTAACACCACTAAGGGTAACTCATCTTGAGCACCAGATGAAGATATAACCCTGCCAAAGCCCAGGTGGGAAGAAATTTGGCTTTATACCCAAACATTGCAAGAGGCCAACACATAACTCTGAGAATGGAAAGATGCCAGATGGAGGCCAAAGCTTTTAAGCCTAGTGTTGAACTGAGCCTCTTCAGCCACCATTTGTTCTGCCACACAGGCTCATAGCCTAAGTTACTCATTCTGCCACTCCACTTATTTAGACAAACTCCAGCGTGCAAGCATAAAAAATAAAACCTTATGTATTACTAAATATAACACAAGTCCCATCTATGGTTTTAACTGGCTACAGGAATATATAATTTAAATCTAGGGTCTTCAGACAACATCAGATACATCTCAGAAAGCTGGAATTTATAAGTTTAAATTCGCTTTCCATTTCATTATGAAAAATTCTGTTATCTTTCCTTAAAAACAGTTTAGTGAATGCTTTCACTGCTTTGTATAATCACAAGAGTCTCAAAAACAGTTGCTAAACTGAATTCTAAGGCTAGAACTGTACAAAATACAGAAAACATAGAAAAATTAGGCATTCTGCACTGAATTCTGTCTATACATGAACATGTGTGCTTGTGTTTATGCACATATACATGCCTGAACAGTAAAAACTGCTCAAAGGAAAACCTATTCTGAAACTGTAGAAGTTGTCCTCAAGCTGTTCTACCTAAAACTAAGCAGTGGTTCCTATATACTCATTTCTACATGTAGAATAAATTATATGAAGTGAATGGTGACATGGTTACTGACACCTATCTATAAAAGAGAATGTACACAGAAAACTATTGCTATCAACTATTTCCACATCTAAGAAAATCCTGATCCAACTGCAAAAAGTAATCTGAAGGAATGTGATAGATGGACAATGACTTGAACAATTTAAAACAGCACTGAAAAACTTCTGGAGGATTTACTTGTAAGTAACAGTGTTAAAGATTAGTTTCTTTTTCCTTATTTTCAGGCACCTGTCTTAGGAGTGTGGTCCTGTTGGGATCTTTGTTCAGACCTGAGCCTTGAAATAGTTCACCAAAGATCTGTACTAAGCCTCCAGGCATTTCTCTCTTTTATGTGCTGAAGAGACCCAGAGCTACTCACACTGCACCAGCTGCTAAGCACCGAAATCTGGCTGCACTGAATTTAGCCTCAGGAAACTTAAGGAGTCATTTTCACTTCAGCTATAAATCCAGTCTTTGGATTGAGTCAATTAAGGATTTGATGTTTAGCACATCCAAATGAAGGACTGTGGCTTGCCAGTAATAACCCAATATATTGCAAGATAATAAAGTATCTTGTGAATACCAGAAAGCTCAATTATATTAAAAGCCTTCAGCTTAAGCAAGGCTATTTCCTTGATTTCTGTCTCTATTTAATTTTCAGGCTGTGACAGTAACTACTTCATCATGTGCTGGTTGATTTCCTAAGAGCATTAAAGTACACAGTAAGTCAGGTACAGCCATTTCAAAGATGCAAACAGGGGGGTAGAATCACCCTATGCCATGTTGTCCTGAAAATGTACATAAAATATGTTTTAATCATCATCCTGATATAAGTAGAGGGATTTATTAATTTAGCTAATTTTTATTAACTTAACCATTGGTCCCCTAACTCTGAAATCTAATAACTACTCTAGAACTGTACATGGGAGTTTTAATAATTTTCATGTTAATAAGCAATAGAATTTCAAATTAAAGTGCATTATTGCATTCCTTTTAGCTAATTAATTTTAGTGTAGTTATATGTAATTCCAAAAGAAAAAAATGTTTTTAAAAAGTGCCCTCAAAAGATAGAAAAGAAAATTTCAAATTTGACAATTCTTTCAAGCTTTAGTCCCATATAAACTTGTATTCACCTATTAAGAACTCACTGAATTTCAAAAGACGTTTGTGTGACCAATCATGCAGTGAGATTTCAGAAACAAATGCATGAGTGTATAAAAATCATATAATTTTTCATTATTCTGCTGTATTCCTTTAAAATCCATACCTGAACTCTCAAGGAATCAATCCTTAAAGTAAAAGCATTTTCCTGTGTATTTCTCATACATTTCAATTGCTTCTTGGTGCCCTGAAATGAGTCAAAGCATCCAAGTCCTTTCAGTGGGCTCAGTGACAGCCTCACATTCTTCTACCTTATCTCACAGCTGAGCCTGACTCTGCATTTTGCTTCTGATCATTCCACTCCCAGGTCACCGAGTTTTGATTCCCCCAAAAAGCAGAAGGTGATGGCTGTAGTGGGGTACCACATGGGTGTATTTATAAGTGAAAATTATTTTGAGTACCCAAGGTGCAATAAGTCATTCCAGTGCAATGTTTCAAAAGGTTTCTACCTTATATTTACATTCTTTTCTCTAAATTCCTATACAATCACCTACAGCAGTGAGTGGGGTGGACAACACAAAGCTGTTAGGCATCAGTATAACCACTGTTAAAATTTACAAGTTGTTTATAATAGTGGGCTGTGGTGCTGCATAACTAAAATAACCACAACATCTCAGAGCAGACCATGAAGCACATTTCCCATCAGAAAAGAGCCCTTAGCATCACAAATCACCACGAAAGCCATATAAAGGAACCCCATTCAGAGTTAATTTCAATGTTACTATAAAATTCCAGCTTTCCTTTCCACAGGCAGGAGTCCTTTCACTCACAGATAGTAAGAGGGTAAGAAGCAGCCTAACATAACCTTTAGGGTCTGGAGAGCAGGTTGCTGCTGCCTGGACTGGCTCTGAAACCTAAACATGGTTGTTGTGCACATTCAGGACATGGCAGGCAAAGAGAAGGGCTGAAGCAGTTAATTACTGAAAGCATCTCCTGCCTTCTCACAGTTCCTAAACCATGGCAAGTTCTCCCCAAACTTGACAAAAAGTAGAGCAAAGGGTAAATTTACCACCACACAAGGAACCTTAACACCAGGGCCTTAGAAAGATGGTTCTTTACAATGCCAGTAAAAACACTGACCTTTCAGAATAGATCTGCTTTACAGGCACCACAGTGAGAGCAACATGACTAAAATAACCATCTCAGACCTTTGCAAATGTTTACTTTTACATATATGAAACTCAGGTTGCAGTGATTTGCTCTGCTTCTTGAAGATAGCTTGCAGCATGCTGTGCTCTGAGCAGCACATCTGTTAATATTAGTAAATAGTTATTAGTAAAAACGTGGCACCATGACAGGGATTTAGGCTGTCTTGGAATGGTCTTTATCCAAGTCCAAGCAGTCCAATATTCTGCTGGTAAAATGAGAGGGAAAGAAAACAACAATAAAAAGCGTAAAAAGAAATTAGCACTTTGAGATGTAATATAATGGGCAGAAGATTTCAGAAAAGTAATAAACTAGCTATTTTTATACATTTTAACAGGGAAAAACACTTCAGTTTTGTTGCTGGCAATTTTATTTTCCACTTGGTTTTGAATACATGTAAATAAGGCCATGGCTCAGAACAAAGAGATTGGGTAGAGCTGAGAAAACAGGGTAATGTGTAAGCTCCTCTTTGATGTCGAGCAGTTCACTCAACAGGCAGTTCAGTTTGTCCAGAATCCAACTTTAACAGCAGCTTGATCAAATTCACATGGAGTGAACCTGTCCCCTGGGTGAGTTATTGACTGCTGAGGGATTGATCAAGAAAGCAAACTTCTTACCTGTTCTGTCACCAACATTCTCTTGTGTATCTGCTCCACTGTTTCTAAACAACTAGGATGTAACTGCCCCTAGAACATCAGAAAGAAGTGCAGTTAAACCAGTGTTCTTTACATTTTTATTAGGCTTCTGCTTTCAAAAACATATTGGAAATTTGCCAATCAGATGCGAAGCAAGCTTAAAGAAACCAAATAATACCTACGGCTGTAGTAGAATGATATAAATATTTTCCATGGTTCACAATCTACAGCTGTTGGCAAATAGTGAATATTACATATAAATACCCTTTATAAGAGATGTATCTTTATTTAAAACTTCATTCTTATATAAATAAAGTATTTCAGGAAAGTAATGTCAAATTGTTAACAGTGATATGAAGCAGTCTCCATGTGTCATTTATTCCTATTTCCATGTAAAAAATGTTGAAAGAGCTAAAACATTCTTGGCTTTTAAAGAAGAAACCATATTGGATCTTTCAGCTATTTCCTTTGGGAGGACATTAAAGTCAATTCTGAAACATCAACAGGACATCTAAGGAAAAGGAATGGAAAGAGAGAAATCACAAAAAGAAATGATGATAGTTGTGGGGGTCTTGAAAGTTAGATAAACATTTCATGATTTAGCTGGTTTAAAGACATTAGCCTTGCTGTTGCCTGTAACACTATTACACTGCACTCATCCTTTGTACAAGTGATACCAGGCTATCTATTTTACTCTCTCCCAATTAAAAAGTTCATGTTTCTTTTCCACCAAGCCTTGCTGATAATAAGAAAAAGGAAATATTGAAAACAGCTTTTGAAGGTAACTTCAAAGTTTTCTTTTTGGCTGATAACAGAAGATTTTTCTCCCACCAGTTCACCCAACTCCACCCTTCTTGTCAGCTCTTTAACTTGTTTTTCAACTATTCCTCTACTCATTGTTCATTAAATTTTCTCCATTTCCTCTGCTAGAATTCCTCTTCCTTATTAACCAGAGACTCTTCTTCCATTTTATAACTTTTCATAACTATCTGCTTTTCTGTCAATTAGTCCTAACCGGGGTCATATTCCTTCTACTCATCAAATGGCTCATGTTAGAAAACAGAAACACCCTATTTCCATGAACTGGAGATTACCTGGGGAAAATGGCAAGTAAAGAGAATATGATGTAGTTTTCATTACATCTTTCAACTGTGAAGGAATGTCAAGCTTTTTACATGCTTGGCTCAGCAATACAAAAGACACTTGGTAACTTATTATTATTCTTTTACAAGGCAGATATGTTTAAATTTTTTTTTCTTTTTTATTTTTAAGCAGTCATTAATTGCTATGGCAAAATGACTCTAATGTTCAACAGAAGAAGTCTTAAGTGGATTGCTTTGCTCATGGAAAAGGAAAGATTGTGCAGAAGCAGGTGGAGATGAGTAAGAAACTGGGATGAGAGGGGAAGCAGTTTTCCAGCAGAGGGAGAGGCAGGTCATACCAGACTTGGGAGGGCCAAAGATCAGCAACTCCAGAACCTAGTAATAACCTTTTCGGGACAGTTACATAATCAATGTGGGCAGAGAAGCCATAAGAGCTTTCCAGCAGTCTAACTAAGCATCTCAGCTAAGCCCTGAGAAAGAGGATGAGCTTTAGGTCAGAATTCCTCTGGGGAAAATGCAGCAGGTTAGAAAGATGACTCTTGTTTTGGATGCTCTCTGGAGCAACAGGCCTTTATTTTCCAGAATATTTCAAAAGATAAATTCTCTAATGCCTTGGACAAGAACCACAATGATCCAGGAGCATCAATCTGACTGGCCCCAAACTGTACCTCAGATATCTCTTGATTTTTTTGTGGACTAGTGGCAATCTAATAACTTCTCAGACATCCAACCCAACCATCTGCACAGGATGATCATCAGCGATGTATTCCATGCCAGCTGGCCAAGCACAGCCTACACACCTCAGTCTATCTGTATTTTTCCTTTCTCTTGAGCAACATTTGTCATGTAATATGAGGAAACCAGCTTGGTTTTTAAGGCTAGATCCAACCTCTTCAAAGTAAACACAAGACTTTCCAATGACCTCAGCGGAATTTGGATATATGGCCCTTCACCTTCTTCTGTCTTTGAAATGGAGACAAAGATTTTGGAAAGTCCTCTGTGGCTCTGCATATCTTTTCAGCATCTAAACCTAGTGCCTCTGTTTACACAGAGCTGGGTGGTTTGCTGCTTCTCTTTCCATCTTCTTTTTTTTTTTCCTGTTTTACTAAAATATTAAATCCTTTAAACAGAGGCTTAGCATACTTAATTTGTTTCCCTTTACTGATCTGAGCTTTTGAAAACCAGATGTTAGTTCTGAGCCACACCTCTATGGAATTTACACCTCATATCAATGGTACAGCACTGCTCCTGCAGCTGGAGAAAACAGCTGAGTGACCAGGTCTGTACCTGCCACAGACAGACTCCACTTTTAGAAAAAATGATAAGTAAAAGAAATATTTATCTTTCACGATTTTTTTTTAAATTGTACTGAAAAACTCCTGTAGTATCAAGGCCAGCATCCGTGGCAACATAATATTTGCAGGCTTGAATGATAAAGAAGATGTAAATGGATATGTGACTTCAAAACAAGTATCTTAATTCCTTCAGGCGGGGAGGTCACAAGACACTGCTTCAACAGGTATGAAAACAATAAATGTGTGTGACTGTGCTTATCCCTAAGTTGATGTATCTGATATGAATCTGAAGGATATAATATTGGCTGCCCTTTTCTCCCACTTGCCTCCCTAAATCACTTGAGATAAAGTATTTTAAAATCTATTTATTTCTGTTTTAAAGATATCTAAGTGAAACAGGAGTAACTTTAGAACATGTGCTCATTCTGACAGCTGTTCCATGTTGACCCCATTTCAGTTTTCATCCCTTCTCCCCCTGCCTAGCTACACCTCTCTGGTCCCTATGGGTACACATTTCTGATCCCCACTGGAATTCTGCCCTGACAGAATATTTGACCACTGTTCTGCTACCAAGGATGTCTGAACACGTGGCAGACCAAACAGAACAGACCTTCAGCTTGTTTGGGGGAGGAGGAACCGTGTTTAGCTCTTCACCACGTTCCCATTCCTCAGCCACCTGTCCCCTGTCTTTGTGCAGCTCATCAGTCCCACTGCTGGTGAGCAGCTCCTCAGGCACCCTCAGCCTTGTTCAAGGGAAGGATGCAGCAACACTCTTCTTTCTACAGCAGAGATCAACATGGGATTCCTTCCACAAAACATGACCTCCAACATTCCTGCTGAGGGAGGACCCGTTTCTTTCTTCAGAAGCGAGGCTGCCTTTTCTGCAGTTTAGTTTTCCTCTTTGCTCTTATTTCACTCATCTAGATTGGGGCAATGCATAGAAGCAAAATTATCTAAACTACATTAAATAATACAAGCTTCCCAATTTCTATCTACACAATAATGTCCTTTGGTTTCTTTTGGAATTACAAATATGCTGATATGGACACTTAAAAGATTAAGTGGGTGCAATGCCCAATTATGAATACAACTTCAGCCCTCAGTAAATGCAAGGTTTGTCTGAACATCAAAACACGTTTTTCAATATTGCACCAACATTTTTTTCTAATCTCCTATTTTAAACTTTTTAGGACAAAAGTTCTCTCTATTTATATCAATTATATCATAATAAACAAAATAGATTTCTGATCTTATTTATAAGAGTAGCTGCAGAGTAGTGGAATTACTAGAGTCCCTATTGTAATAAAATAAAACTCTTGTAATTAAATAGATTAGAAAAAGACTAAGACATGCTTCAAAACATCAGTTAACCAAATGTTAAGTCAATGGATTTTCAACCAAAGCTTTTTTTCTCATGCATCATCACATTATCTTATCTGGTCCCTTAACTAAAAATATAATTTAAAAAGCTCCTAAAATGGATCATGAGCTCCAGACCACAGAACAGTGAATCTTGGGCCACAGTTCAGAATGGGCTACCCTTCAGTTCTTGAACTTTGTTAGCAGCTGGCTCCACTGTCCAAGAGGATTTCATTTTTCTCCCACATTTCTCAAAAAGATCTGTTTCTTGAAGATCATCAGTTCATGAATGAAAGGGAAAACAAGGGAATCAACTGTTAACAAAGGAAATATTTTTGTGGTTTTAAACTCTGTTACTAAGGTATTTTATAATCTTCTATCACTGTAGGGAGAATGAATCTTTCTTATCTATTCTGTCAAGACATTCTTCATGGAAGAATTTAGATATATAATTGGTAGAGAAAACAAAAAATAAAAGCCTAAATCCTCCTCTGATTTTCCTGAAGACTGATCCAAAGCCATTACAATTTTCGTGTCAAAATCCCTTTTGTGTGCAAAATTATGGACTGTGTTATATCAAAGACATGTTCACTGCTCGCCAAAAGCAATAAAAGTCCAGTATTGTTTAACACACAGAAATAAAGCAGAAGCTTAGAAGTGAAATAATTTACACTCTTGGTTAGGAGGTACAGAACTGAGGCACTTCTAACCTTTGTAGGAGCTGGTAGTACTTAGCATCTTGATTTATTAATCACTTATTCCTTAAAAATCATCCCCAAGAAAGAATTTTCAAGTAGTTTGGAGGTGAAGGATCAAATTCAATCTTCGAGCATATGGAAATAACTCCAAGGTTTACTATATATTACCCAGCAAAATAACCTAAGTGATCTCAGTCTGTTCTGCCAATAAGACTTGGGTACCCATATTTCACAGACATTAAATATTATTCAGGACCCAAAGGCCTGAAGATATTTTAGAAGTTGTCTACTTGTGCATTGCCTTATACATTATTCCAGGCTCTGATTCTTTCTTAAGTTGTGGATATAGGAATTTTCAATAAATTATAGTCATATTATGTAAATTCTGCTAAATGCAAAACAAACTCCTCTACACAAGGAGTAGTTATTCACAGGAGTAGTCAGTCAGGTTATTCACTGTCAACCTATAAAAAGATTTCTCTGAACTATTGACTATTTTCCCCTCCAGCTGGACCAGTTGCTGTAATAGAAGGTGTTGCATTCTTTTGATCAATGGACTGGGCAGACCAAATGTGAAGAGCAGAGAAGAAAATGAGCTTATATGTGTAAGATGTATTTCTGAAGAAATATTTCCAGATAAAGGCAAAGTTCTTCAACCACATAAAAAGGATATCAACAGTGGTATCTTCTTTAAGTTTCTCTGTGTAGCTTTAACAAAGGAAAACAGTCTGTGAAAATAGGTTATTATTATTATTATTATTATTATTACTATTACTATTATTACTATTATTACTATTACTATTATTATTGCAGAACTAAGAGCACATTAATGTTATAGATATAGAGGGAAAATTACTGTACAGAAAAACAAATAATAGAAATAGAAAAAAAGATTCTAATGGGCTCGGATGGGTTTCTTTATGCTAGAAATGATGCAGTATATGTTCTAATAGATGTATTTTTTGGCTAAATTGCAGCTATAAACAGAAGATATTAATTCATTCTGCTGTTTGACCTTTGTACTTGAATTTAGCAACATTCCATAGGAAATTCTTGCTTACAAATCAACACAAGATCAAAATCACATTTCTCATTTTTCTCAATCTTAGAATCCTAATATGCAACTCTGAATTTTTTTTTAACAAATATGTACACTATTTTATATTATATAGGAAAATAAATTCTTTGCTGGAAGTGCAGGTCTTGGGTGTGTCTGGTGCTTAGTTTATCTACTTTGAAGGGCTTTTCGAGGGCTGTGCCTGATTGATGGGTCTCTGCCCGCAATGAACTGAACATGAGGCAGATCTTCCTCCCAGCACACATTCTCCTCTTTCAACATGTGCTTGCTCTGAGACAGTTATTTGGCATAAGTCAGCTGAAATGAAAGAATAACTTGTAAAAATTTTGAAGCCTCAGCTTAATGTCTTTTGGTAACAATAATATTTGAAGATGACAAAACCAGTTGGAACAAGGTGGAACACCAAACATTTTATAAGTGCAACTTGAACCTCACTGTCAGTCACAGGGATGTTGGTCCATATTAGCCTTTATACTTTGATTGGGTAAATCCAGAGTAAACTAATGAATGTGGTGTGACTGGGAGGTGTAGTTCTTAATTAAACAGATTTCATGTAAACTATGCATTCAGCAGTGGTATATTTAAACATTCATTCATATTTGCACAAAAAAGACAAACTTCACAGGCTGTCCAAGAAAATCTCTCTGAAAGGAATCAGGGAGAAATAGGAATGAAAAGATGTAACTTTATATCTATCAAAATATATATATTCAGCAAAAAGAAACAAACAGAGAGTAGCTAAAACCAAAGAAAAGCAAACCTGAAGATTTCGAAGAAGCAAGGGCTCAAACATCTGTCTTTATAATTCAATCAAGAGCACAGACATTTTTCTTATATATCTTAACTTCTAAATCAGTTTTAGAGATCCTAAACCTTTGGATCACTTTAATTTTGGCTTCTGTCGTCAAGTGTGGAGACTTGAGGGCAGAATCAGGCATAGCACTTAAAGACACACCACAATTATTTACTGGCTAGTGCATATAGGCACAGGCTGGAAAAAGTAGATTGTGAGGAAAACCTGTGGCTTGCCTTGGGATAAGTGATGATATGTGGCAGGATATAACATAAAACATATTCACACACAGCAGTAAAGTCACCTGAGAAGTGTCTGCTGGTCATATTGGTACCAGGGAAGTACAGAAGTAGTAAGTTCTGCTGTTCTTTGAAATAAACTGATCCTCAGCATTTCTGATCATCATCTGAATCTACCCTTTTTCCTCAGATTTTATACCTTTTCCTGCTGGTGTTTTTCTTTTGAATAATTGATTAGTAACTCATTATTAAGAGAGCAATTCCACTTCTTTGTTTCCACCTCCTTATTATGCAGAATTTATTGCACTATATGCTCTCTCACAGGTTAATGGCAACAGCTGCTGCTCAGTGCTTGCTGCACCTGGACCACCAGCTGAACCTCCTGAATGTAAAGCCAGCTCACACCGTGGGTGTGTAACTCCAGTGCAGGTGCAAGTGGAAAACTTCAGTCTGCAGCTGACCAGGACATTGCATTCCCTCTAACACCACTGTGTGCTACCTGACAACTCCATCTCTGCAATTCACACTGACAGATGAAATCACATCCCAGCCACCTGCTCCATGCTCTGCTTTGATGCCTTCCTGATCTCTCTGAGCAGAGTTTCTGTCCTTTACCAGACTTTATCAACATTATTGTAATTATAGTCAGTCACAGCAATCCGTGCCTGCTGGCACCACTGAGCTGCTCATCAGCAGGGAGGGATTCCTGCACTCAGCTGTGCTGGTTTGCAGATGTGTCACACAGATGTTCTCAGCACTAACTCAGAATCTGTCAGATACTAGGACACACATTTTTTGGAGCCACCAAACTCCAGATGCAGAGGTGAAAGTTTTGGGTGTTTCAGTCTGAAAATGTGTCACAGAGTAAAGCCTTCCTTGCAAAACTTACATTCAGATAGTGCATCCAACTTGTCTTTGCATGGAGGACTGGGAATCTTTATCAAAGCATGATGACACTAATCCACTGCTGAGCTCACTATTTTTAAGTTTTCAGTCTTGTTTCAAGACTGAAATCCAAAGCTGGATTTCATCCTAGACATTAACTCCTTAGTGTCAGTGAGGTTCTGTACATTTTATGGTGCTTTGACATGGCAGATAAAGAATGTCTCTGTGGAGTGATACAGATGAGCATTTTGTTCTTTCTCCTGTTTTTTCCATTAACATTGAAATGCCCCAGAAATAAGAAGGAAAGGTCCCCTAACTGTCAAGTTCCTTCTGCATGGATCATTTGTAGAGCCATTAGAGCAGGTCTGTCACTTAACTCCATATTGAGAGGGCAACTTAAAATGATTCCTGCTAGCTCAGGGCTTGGTCCTCTAAGTGTTAATTCTGGATTGTACAAAAAGCATTTGCACACAAAGTGACTAGACATGATAGGAGAAAACTAAATGCAGAATCTCAGGAGAGGAAGGAAAGCTTAAAGAGACAATTTTTCCTTTCCATACAATACGATAAAAATTTGCCTTTTTTTTTTTTTTTTCCTTTTGCTTTGGCTTGTTCTTTTAAACACCCAACAGGTCACTTCAGGAATTTTAGTTATACCTTGATAAAATAGCAAAAACCTTTCTCCAAACTGCTCTTGTTCTTTGCTTCAGAACAGTGGCTTATCTGCATTGCTATTTAAAGATGCATGAGTTAATCTAAATTCTTACAATCAGAAACTCAACCATTAGACTACTACTTAATGCAGCTCCAATGAAGTCATGAAAGTCAAAAATGTCCAAATTCTTCCTTTCTTACAGACTTCTCCATGCTTTGAAACACATTCATTGTTATTGCAAAAGCCTTTTGTTAAGAATAAAAAAGTTTGCTTTTTATTGTTGCTTTGTTTGTTTTTATTTCTCCTTGCTACTCTAATAATAGTATCAACTACCTTCTACCTATTTTATTTAATGCACATACAAAAATAAATTAACTTCTAACTCTACACTTATCTTTGCAACATGCATCTTTAGGACTATATAGCGATGGAATTCGCTTTAGTTCGTTTATTTCTTTTAAAAGAGATTTTAACAAATATTTTTATGTGCTTTTGTATGTCATGCAAGTGCAGTACCCATGGAAAGTCATTCAAAATGTGCTATTAGGTGGAAAAAGTTTTAACCCCAGTGTAGAACTTAGTTCCACCAAGCCAAGCCCTATAGCTATGTTAATTATGTTATTTATGAGTATAGCAGCTGCTTCCATAGACTCATATTTTTTTCTCTGATGAAATTTAGAGTACTATCTCTGGAAGACCTGGAGGGTTTGTTCAAATGCCCATTCTGTGAGTTAGGTGGTAAGTTAAAAGCATCAGCATGATGAACACTTTCCCCCTCTGCATTCTGTCTTGCTTCTTAAGAACAAAATTTCCTCCTCCCCACTTATGGTACCAATACACCAGGTATTGATATGATACTCTTATCTACTTAAGCACGAGAAATAAAAGATTTTCTGAGTTGTCTTGACACCTCTAGTCTTGTTTTCAATTTGGACCTGCAGACATAGTTTGCCACCTTGTGGCAAACGAGGTTTTAAGACCTATGAATTTCACAAATCAAGTCATATTCCAAACATTTCCCAAAATCTAAGCCCATGATACAAAACAAGTCTTTAAAACATGGGCCATCTTTTAATAAAATAAATAAATAAATAAATAAATAAAATTTAAAAAAATTTATTTTTAAGTAATCTCTCAGTTTAACTAATTGAAGTACACTTCTGATACCTGTAAGCCAAGGAAAAACATTTAAGCATTGTTCACACCAGCCTTGCTGACAGAAAAGTAACTAAAGGCAAAGCCTTTCATGCATACAGGTATGGCCTTGCAAAGAGAAAAGCTTTTCTCTGAAGATCAACAGTCATGGTTAAACTACCAGCAAAGACCAAGGATTACAAGTAGTTGATATTTCTGGTGGTGATCCATCAATAAACACTGTAAAATTGATATAACTCGACCAGAAATAAAAGTACTACAGAACTGTTTTATGTTCTTTTTGGTAATTTTATATAGAAAGAACACCTTGAGTAGATTTATGTATATTTAACCAGGATGTTAGAAACAAACTCCTCTGTATCTAACCAGAGCTACAACTGAGTCCCATCCTGAGTATCTGTTAAAGACAGTAGAATCTGCTTCCCCTTTCTGGGCTATTTACTACTCAAATAGACAGTAAGAAGTCCAATAAAGAAGTGTCTTAGACATAAATCTGAAATATAGAAGACATAAAATACACTGCACTGGGAGAAAAGGGGCTCTGAACCTCTTTCCACCATACCCCAGGGAGGTTCTCTAGAGACTGAGCCTGTGCATGTGAAAACTACTGCCACCTCTGCTTGATGAGTTGTTCCACAGACCCACTCATTTCCACCAATTTTTGGTTCTCTTTTTACTATTGTTGCAACCTGGCAGTCATTTGAAGAGTTTTAAGTCACTCAAAAGATTTTCTGTGAATTAACTGAGAAGAAAAAATACGTTCTTAATTGGTCAGACTATTTTTGCTAGTTTGCTGGTTTGTTTTGTTGGTTTGTTTGGGTTTTTCCCTTGATGAAAGATTAAACTAGTTATGGCAATGCCAGGATTTGCTGAGATTTAATAACTCTAGCTTCAGGCTGACTTGTCTTTAACTTTTACCAAACATAGATTCAGTTTTGTCTAGAAGTTTCTTTTGGCTCACAGATCTCATCCAGGGAATCTTTTTGTTTTATATGTTTCACTGCTTTGATACAGGCTCTGAGGCATAAGGCAGATGTGAATGAGAAACTCATGTGGCTTAGGCTGAGTAGTGATTGTCAGCAGGTTTTATGGTCCTAACAGATTATTCTCTCAATACCAACAACAGGAGAAAGTAACCAACTCTTTCACATAGAGATACTCTCAAAAAAGAAGAGCCTTTTATTGAAAAAGGCTTCCCTTAGCTGCAAGTATTGTGTTTTCCATCAAATTTTTAATATTAAGTCATAAAGGACAACTGGAAAACTGTCCACAGAGTAAAGAGCAATTCATGTAGTTATTTCAAAGGGGCAGAGAATTCCATGACAAATCATTGAATGTTTCTGTACCATGTAACATGCTAGCTCATTTTGGGATGCCATAAAACGTAGTTCTCTGGATGACTTTTTCTCCACTTACTTAGGAAAACTTCCATTTCTATTTTGAACAAGAGATGAAATCAGACCACACAGCTGTTTCTCAAAGGCATAGATCTCTACAGTCTTTCTCTTCTTATGAGCAGAATGCCTTTTCTGCCTCCTCCTCCTCCTTACTATATTAATATCTAAATATTTGGATTGGGTTTTTTTAGCTTGTACTTCAAAGCTATATTGACATATTATCCTGTTTCATATCACTTTATGGGCTGATAGAGCCATGCCAAGACTGAATCTCCTCTTTCACTCTGTTTTCTTTTCCTTTAGAATGCAGATCCAAGCCCCTCTCTCTGCTCCATCTGAGGAGCAATTAATGCAATTCCAAAATAGGGGAGCTAGGTGGCTTTAGCTTTCCTAATCTCTCAGTATCCCTGTGCCAGACTAGATTCCTAAGTAAGTTTACAGACGCCTTAAAATTGTTTTCATTTGCTGGAGCTATTTTGAAAATCAGGAATAAGTAATGCACACCTTAATGTCGACATTATCTAGGTTCAAGATAGAAGAAATGCTCTACTATTTAGCAGTAATGAGGCTGAAAATCTGCACAAAGTGGATTGATTCCTTTCCTCCCTTTGTTTACCAGAAATCTTCTTATTCCTTTGTGTTTCTATCATGTGGCACTCAAGAAGAAGACAGAATATCTTAGCTCAGTCATAAAAACACAAGGGTTCAGGCTCAAGAGCTTCCTGATGTCTAAATTAAATAAGTTTAATCTAACAGCAATTCAGCTATTTCCTGCTAAGCTACTCTGTTCTTCTTCTGTGTAAGTATATAACTGTATCAAGACAAGAAGGAGCAATAAATAATAACACTTTTTTAGTAACTTTAATTTATTTTATTTATTTTGACTTTATTTTTAGAGCATGAAACAAGGACAATAATGTTCTAGCATGTAGTGGATTGTAACAATTCTGCTTTTACACTATAAATTCAAAATTTTAAATAAATCAGAAGTAAGACATCATGTTAGGAAGATGAAAGCTGAAATTTCTTGTAAATCTGAGATCCAATGCTTCAAAGAAAAGGACAGGGCCAACATCACTTAGTGCCATGAAACTTCAGTTAAACTATGGGAACCATGGAAGTTAAAAAATGCAATACCTAATCCTTTTTCTTACCTATTTAAACTCACAGCCTTTGGGCTAACATGGAAGATATTGAGCTCTTAATTCAGTCAGGAGAGGCAAGTGCCCAATAGGAGTAAAGTGGTGTAAGAGCAGCTGAGGAGGCAGCAGCTGCAGAGAGCATTTCTGATACACAGATGGTTTAGCTGATACTCTCTTCCCTCCATGCTCCAACACAGGGGTGTAAACTCCCTTTGAAGGAACAACAGATTAAAGCTGGTAAACTTTGCATGAGTTTGTATTACTGAGCATCCCTTTTGGAAATGCCTGAACAGAACTTTAATTTATGTTCCTTGCCAATGACTTGATTACTAAACCAAATTAGCTTCAGGTATTCTAGAAGGTGTCCAGTATTCAAGTAAAATACACTACTTATCAGCTGTGAATATTTGCATATCTAACCCTGAGATTTTAAAAATTCTTTTCATTAAAATCTGTTCTTGCCTCTTCAGGGTGCAGAAGAGGCAAGAGATGCTGGTGGGCAAGGTTAGATGAGACATTCCTTTGGCATGCAGCCCTGTAATATTATGAGGAGATTCTGGGTTTTTTCAATTAAGAGAAAAAAATAAATTCTTTTTTTAGCAGGCATTGACTGAGATTTTCATCCAAATAACTTGGGATAATAATGAGATTAACTTGTCTATTAATTTCATTAAACAATCCTATCTACATTCCAAAAACTCCTCTGAATTTTTCCCATAAGCAAATTGAAAAGTATTTGAAAAATGTAGCTTTGATTTCATCAAGACCTTTTTTTTATCTAAAGTGAAAACTCAGCCAATTTTTTAAGCATAAATTTTAGACTGGGATCTAGATAAATAGACATAGGTGGTCATTTTATCTCTATAAAAATCAACCTAAAAACCTCAGGCATGAGCACCTTTAGGGAGTTCAGATTCACACTGGAATCTAAACTGGTGTGGTTTAGGCCCTCTTCAGCAGATACACACCCATTAATTGAGACTCATCTTGTGCTCCTTAGAGGGAACCTTAGAGGGATGTAACATCATATATTCCTCTGTCAAGGAATAATGGAGGTTAAAAGCCTCTCAGACAGCATATAAAGGCCTTCATTTTCTTCTGTACACTGAATACAACAGTTTTTGTGGGTTCCTGCAGGATTTTGTGGGTTTCCTTGTTACAGAAAAAAATAATTTCTTTGGAACCCTTGGAGTAAAGTCAACAGTCTCATGTATGTAAAGAACATTTTCTTATCTGACACTGCAGGTGGCTGTTTTAACTTCACAAGGGCAACACGAGGCTTTTGCTGACAGAGTGCCTGTCCCTGTGTATTCCTAATTTTGCACTTCCTTTTTCCTCCCAGTGAAACTAATACTTTATTTAAGGAATTCAGCAGGGGAGTAGAAATACAAAATATAATTAAGCTTCTACCTGTTTTGTGAAAATGGATGACCAGCTACAGCAAGAAAAACTATATGTAATGCCTAAAGGAGGTAAAATGGAGATGTTCACATTCATGCATCTCCCACATGGGACGAGCTTTTAAACAGGCCCCAGACAGAGAAAAAGTTTCAAATGGAGCCTGTGCTTTCTTTGACTCTGAAGTCAGTCAGGCATGCAGCAGAAATATATGGAGCACAAGACTTCCTTATTTCCTGTGCCTGTGGAAGTCCTTGTTTAAGTAATTAGTCTTCATGACTGTATACTAATAGCTTATATAAAGAGAATGCTTCTGGTGCAGTTGTTTTTTTATGCAAGAGCAGATGAAACAGCAGTTGTGCAAGAGATTTCCCTTTGTGAGTTAACCTAACAACTGCAGGGTCAATTACCTCTTATCCTCCCATACACTGACATGGAACAGCAGCTGCCTCTTGTGTTCTTGTTGCCTGGAAGGCATAAGGGTTTGAGATAGGTACATTGTTTTAATTAGCACTCTTGCATGGACTTACACTCAATTAATGTTAGATTTAGTGCACGATGAAGCAGCTTGAGAACAGTCAGAAGGAAAGCAGCTGGGCAAGGATGTTGGTTTGATCTCTTGTGTACCTTGAATCTACCAGGAAAAGGTCTGACTTCCTTCTAATGAGCATTGCCAGTGTGCCTGGTGTCCTAAGAATGGCTCATTGCTTTTCAGTCTCATTTCCTAAAAGTCCTGGCTGAGTGACATACCTCATTATGCCCTGACATGGAAAAATAACCATGCCTGTTTCTTAAATTTCTGAAAAAGTTCTGTGAGAGATGTATGATCTGAGAAATGCCTGAGCAATACTTTGGCTCTTCAGCTCTGTTAGGATACCACAACATCCCACAGTTTACCCTAGAGGCATATGCAGCAAGATATCCTTGCTGAAAGATGATTTTTGGTACTTTTTTTGGTTTGCAATATGGTCTCTTCATTGTGAAGACCAGAAATCTGTGCAAGATAATTTGGAAGCATAATTTGACTTTTTTTCTCAGTATATTCACAAGACATAAGGGCATCTCTGAGGCATGAGTTCTAATTAAGGATATACAGAGAAATTTTCATGCAAATAAACTTTGGGATGTCTGTATAAGAAAGCAACCAAAATACTGTGAAGTAAATTAGCTGCAGTGTGAGATAGTAGAGAAAAGGTTTTCCTCAGAGATGCTTCTTAACTAAGTCTTGCCATCTTTTCTCTCTCATAATATGATTCTTTCTCTTTTTTCTATTTTTTTAATTTTTCAGAGGGTTTTTTTTCCAATGTAAGTGTTTTTATAGGGGAATCAGGTATAGATAAGAACGTTTTACTGTTGCTAACACTTCCATCAAAGCAATTTGTGTCATTCTTGGAAGAGGCAGCCTTTTCCTTTGTGTCTCTCTCAGAGTTGTAATTGATTTACCATCTCTCTCCCTTTCCTTGGCACTTACAGTTTTGCAATTTAAAAATCCCTAGTCCCAGCCTTTTCTGGAAAGGTGAGTATGGCTGTGAACACAACTTCTGAAAAGCTACATTGGAAGAATAATTAAGAGCAGAATAGTCCCTAGACTTAAAAAAAAAGAAAAGATAGGACTCTGTCCCCTCCAGCCCTCTATGTTCCACTGTAACATTAAGGCCTCATCTTGGAATATCTAAATCAGTATTCCCCAGTGAGCAGGACACCAGCACCTTTCACCATGATGTCAGCACTTTCCTGGAAATGTTCCTCCATACTCCTTTAAACACACATTCCTTTTTCCCTGTTAGCAAATAAATCTGTCCTTTAAAAATATAGAAGACTTTCTGCTTTAATATTTCCTTCCTCCAGTATAACAAACAAAAGACACAGCTTTCCATTGTCTGAATGATGGCAAGTATTTTTAAGAACATTAACAGGATTTTTCTGAAAGCATATATTATTACTCTGCTACTGCTGCTTTTAGTCTCATTATCAACAAGACAAATCATTTTTATTCAAGTCTATTTATACATGTGGTAGACCAAGAGAAAATGTTTTTTAAAAGGCTCAATGAGGTGTTACTTAAATGTGGTTTTCAGCTTTAAGTGATTTATTATCTATAAATTGAAGGATTTTAGTCAAGAAGGCTCTAGGACGCCGCACTCTTCCTCCTCCTTGCAAACCATCTTTGAGCTAATATTACAGCAGGTGAAAGTTCTAATGTCTGTTCAGCAGATCTTATGAAATAATTACATCCAGGAACCATTTGGTTCTCATTAGATCCAGGACTGAAGGAAACTTCCCTACCCCGAGGAACACCCCACATGCACACACAAATATCCTGTAAGCGAGTTCTTTCTCACTCCAATAGCTGCTTAGTAAGCACACAAACCCAGCTTCATGGACCTACCACTGCTTTTTAAAACCCAGCATCTTTTCATGTCATGGTGTATTATTAATTAATTATGTGTCTTAGTCTTCTTCTGCCTTCCAGTGTTTTCCTTTCTACCATATTTTAGAGCTCAGGTTTTTATTTTTTTTTGTGGTTTCAGATCTCTGCCTGCTTTTTCTCCATGTTGTCTCCAGTTATTCCTATTGGCACTGCTATGGCTCTCCTGTAGGATGAGGGATCACCATCACCAGACTGAAGAGTAGTTTCAGAAGATGAAGAAAGTACATGTAATATTTCATAGTCATGATCCCTACTTTCATTTGTTTTACTTTGTGTAGATGATGTTCTTCAGAAATTTGTTCTGACCCAGAAAAATCACTCATAAATCCAACCCAGGAGATCCTGCAAATCTCAATAGACCAGCCATCAGAGAGTTGGCTCGGAGCTTCACTTTTTTCTCCCCTAAAATAAATTTCTCTGTTTCTTCCCTGAGGCCTTTGCTTCATTTTCTGTGACCAGAGTTGTTGCCTAAGTGTGAAAGGAAAAGGAAACTGTCAGCAACTCAGACTGGGTATATATAATTGGCAGCAGAACACTACATTTCTCAAGTAGGACCCCCTTTTTTTTTCCACAATACATGGCAATTGTAGACCTTCTGACATCAAGACTTATGTCTGGAATGGCAACCTTAAGAATGCCTTAAGGGTGAGCAACTACTGAGATTTTCTTTGATAGTCAGATAATTAATTCATGAGAAGCTGTGGGAGTTGAGCACAGAGTTACTTATGGGATTCTAATGAATATCTTTCTGTATCTTCAGGTGCCAAATCCAGTCTCACGCATCCTGCTGGTTCCTAACAAACCTTGAAGTCTGAGCACTGTCAGCACCCTCTAAAATTACATGAAGGCTGACATGGGAAAGTAACTCAAATGTTCTGGGATGTATTTGTATGAATGGCAAGAAGAGATCATAGGAAGGTATTTCTTTTGTTTATTATCAGCTCATTAGATGTCCACTGAAAAATTACTAGCAAAAAAAGGGGAAGAGAGGCTGAAATTTAAAGGCACAGATTTGTTTGCCAAAATTTCATAGTCATCACTGTGATTCACCTTATGTAATCACTATTTTAACTCCTTGTGTTTCAGAGATGCCTCAACTCTGTAGCTTTCTCAGATGGTTTTAATTACAGATACCCAAGAATAATTATGGTGAAAGCAGTGCAAGAGCACAGTTCCCGGTGGCCCTTGAGATGTAGGTCTAGCCAGTACAAAAAGAAGCTAAATCCAGTCCTTTTATATCCTACCATCAAGAAGATGGGTAACAGATGTTGAGAACTATTAATACACACTTCAAGGGTATGAAGGATGGTGTCCTTCCATCACAAAACACATCAGTGTTGCTGTGGTTCATTGTCTCATCTTCTGCTATGAATATTTTCATTGTTTAACCACCTAATATGGACTTCTGCTTCTTAGGGAAGCTTGGCTCAAGGGTTATGAGGGTTGAGGCAATCTCTCATGCTGCAGAGAGAGCTACAGCTCTGCTACTCCTGAATCTTCAGTCACACAGCTCATGGAAGTCTGTGTATCTATCTAACCTGCTTGATCAGTATATTCCTCCATCATCATGGTGGAATCTTCTGCCTCAAAGAGAAACTTTGTCCCTTTCCTCATAGGCTGTCATCCCCTGTTGTGTGTTTCATTCCTCAAGTAGGGAAAAATGGTGTAGTTAGTGAGGACAGGAAGTGCAGAGACCAAAAACCTGGGTTTGCTTTCCTTCCCTGCTATGATTTCTCCTGCTTTCATGGTCACATATGTTTCAGTTCCTTCTATGGTTAGCAGTGTGTCCTCAAGATAAATACATTACTAATTCTGGGAGTTGGTATGAAAAGATAGTAATATAGGGGGATCTGAGAATGTTTTTTTCTGTGGCCAACCCTACAAGTTGGGAGTTTTTTGCTCATGTGAGACTGCTTTGGTTCACCACACTCCACCCCAATAACTTGAAAAACGTAAGAGTCTCAGACTTACTAAAATGCAGAGTTTGGCAGGAAAGGGTCTGTCTCTTCAGTGTTCTGAAACATCTCCTCCCTCCCTCAATGTTCAGATTGCATGAGGTGAATATCTTGTGATTTTAAATGACCTTTATAATATCTGCAGGAGAAGACACTGTCAGGAAACTCAGTCACCCAGAAGAGACTGTTACTTTTGGGAACAAGTCTTTTCCCTGAAAAGCTTTTTTAAAGAGTTCCAGAACTGTACATTTTACCAGTTATTTTTCCATATTAAAAAGTCTCACAAAACCTGTTCATGCCAGATCTCTTATCTGCCCTCAGATAAGGATTATTGTGTGCTATAGGGCAAAACTTTGTGGAAGTCCTTTGCAAACACATCTGTAGTATATGATGGCTGTTTTTATTTCATTATGAAGAACAGGGATTGGGAAGTCTATGAAGAAGGAACATCAAAGATATTTTTTGCTGGTAGTGCAGTAAGTCTGGCCAGAAATGTTCACAGTTTGCTAACATGATTAAATAGTGGTTAGGGACTACTTCAGTAGGAGTACCTGACTGCTTGGTACTTGTGACATATGCTCCTTTTCTAAAACAAATGTAGAGGATCTGAGATTTGTCAGGGAACTTTTGTCTCAAATAAATACTGAAAAGGAAATAATTAAATCATTGCTGTAGTGCTGCTGTAGTTAGCAAGGCTTGGGAACATTGCAAATGGTGTTCAACTAGAAGCTAAAGCAAAGACATTAAAATAAATGATTCTACTTGTGAGTTGAGAGTTGACAAAGTGCCACAACAGTTGCTGAAAGAAGAAAAAAGCCAGTAGAAACTGAAGTACAAAGAAATTAAAAGGATATACGAGAGTGATGAGACCTCAACGTAGCTGACCACAATTTTATTTTTCTTCTTCCTTCAAGGCATTACTTATTTGAAATGGAGATTAATGTCACACAGTCACCCCAGTGTCTATTTTCCTCTTCTCCTATCCTGCATAAAAGATCATAAGATCACAGTGTTGTAAGAAAAAAAGCCACATTTTCTGTCAGTTCTTTCATTTTCAATATTCCCTAATTATATTAACTTTTGGCAATTCTCTAATTGCCAAGGACACGAAATTTAAAGACACACCCTTTTTTCTATCAACATACAGGACTCAAAGCAGTTCCTCAGAGGAATAAACCAGTATAAGGAAAGCAAGCTTTTTGACTTGCCTCTCCCAGTTTTGATCTTGGATATTCTGTAGATGTGATAGTCTAAATAACAAAGATACTTTGTGAGGAATTTGAAGAAAGAAGAGAAGGAATCATTGTATCTGGAAGAGAGATCACACAAGCCTCAAGTGGGAGTAATTCTGTAGAAGTCTGATCTTACACCACAGTGTGAAGAATCAGAATCCTGTGGCCTGAATGCCAAAGCTAACAAGCCCTATGTAATCTTAGTTCTTTTAGAGGCACCAGAACCAGAGTACTTTTTCATGACTTTTTAAAATCAGTGCTCAGTCCCATTATCCAAAAGCTGTCACAAGCCTCATCCCCTGCTCCTTCAGGCTGTAGTTCTGGCAGCACCAGTCCTCATGCAGGCATTTACAGACAGGGTGCTTACAGCCACTCACCGAGCCACAGAAGGCTCAGCCTTTAGCCCCTGATAGCATCACTTTCAAATTAGTGCACTGAATGTGTGAGGAATATTAATTACCTTGATGATCCAATCCAATCCCTATCATATTCCCAACCCCAGCCCCTGCAGACACCTCTCCTGCACAGAGCTCTCCCAGGCACAGGAGAGAAACTGAGGATTGTTCAGTCACTTAGAGCACAGTTTTATCACTACATTTATTAAAAGCTGAAATTGCCTGAAAAAGGCATGTCTTCACAGCATTTTACTGGGCCAAGCAGGAAGAATTTTCAATCCCAAACAAAGAATACCTTATCCACATCAACATTGAGTTCCTCTAATCAGCAGAGGCTCCTGGCCCTGTCTGTGACTCCTGGTATGATAATAGCTAAAGTTTAGAAGAAAGTGATTCTATGTAACAGGAATATTCCTGCTTGTGTGCCTTTGTGTGACAGCAAAAGCACTAAGAGTGGTAAAAATGAAGTGATACCAACAACCATAGCACATACATTAACTGCACTAAGATAGTGTTGAGAGGTGGTTGGTTTGGCTGGATTCTTTTTTTTTTTCCTTCCTCCCTGTAAAAACACACACCAAAAGAAAAATCAGAGCACTCAGAAGCACAAGGGAAGGACTGCACCGTGACATCCAGCGTGCAGGAAGGCAGTGTACTGACAGACACATGGATAAATAGCCAGAGGCTCTCCTAGGGCCCAGCTCACTTGTAAACACATGTGGGCTCCACATGTTCCTTCTGGTCTGAGCCTGGTTTCAGTCTCTAAATAGAAGCCTTGGCAAGCTTGCTCTGAGTGCTGGGGACTCTGTTTTCTTATCAGACCTGAGATGTCTGCTCCAGAGACGGCCAAGTAAATGTACCCCTCCAGTTGTTGAGAGCTCCCACACCTCTACCTCAGCAAAATTCTCCTGAGGGTGGCATAAGGCTTTAAAAACTGAAACTTAATTTTTTAAATTTTATTTAAGTCTCTTTGTATCTGTGTTTTGTTTGTTTTGCTTCTGAACTTTTGGACAGTATAAAAGACTAGCAAGCAAAGTTTTGAACAGAATAAAGTTTAGGAGAACTTAGATCTGTTATTTTACAGGATTAAAATACTTTACCATTTTAATTCTTTTTGTTCATAATCTGTTCAGTTTTGTGTTTATCACACAACATTTTCCACAAACACTACCAAGGGGCTCTTCTATTCAGATATTTACTTAAAAAGCTATGGAGCTCCAGGAATACTGATAAATGCCTCATTTGATCCAGAACTATGGTTATTTTTATATCATCCAGATACATACAAACCTCTGGAATACTTTATACTGTAAACAGACTTTTAAAATACGGTCCTAATGACAGAAGATTGGGAGGGGGTAAGTTAATGACAATTTTAGTACACTGAAGCCGTGCTTCCTGGGAGTTCAGATATGGTAACAGTGAACAGCCAAAGACTTTAATCTAGAGATACTGGCACAATCAAGGCTCTGCTCTGGTCCAAGCCAAAATATTTGCACGCAGTTTTACCTCAGCCTTCCCTTCCGCTTGAAACATCGTGCCTGTCTTCACAAGCCAATTCTTAAAATGTGACAGATGTTGAGGCACTTTATAAATGGCCCTTGAAAATTGAGGAAGCTACTTCTTGAGACCCATCCCTGAAAAGTGGTGAAATATTTCTGCAGCTCATACAATAGCCTCCCTTGGCTCCTTCCATCATCATGGCCAAGGATGGCTCATTTTTTCCACAGAATGCACTGCAGGAGTTTCAGACACATGAACCAGCCCTAAACACAACCCTGAGCTGTATCAGACCCAGACTTCAGCAAATATTTTAGTTGCCTAAGATACAGTATGTTTCCCTTTACCATGGTCAGTCTTGTGTCCCTTAAACATGAACAGACTTTCTCAACAGACATAGATATGATAACATCCTAACAAATTATCTGAGAGGCTCAATAATGCTATGGATATTTGCTTTTACCAGTGAAACCCTATGCCTCTCAAAGATGATATTCAAGTTTATAACATGAATTATTACTAACCTTTATTTGTTTTATTTATTACCAATCTTTGTGTTTATAACTGACTAATGTCCAGTGGCTCGATCTCTCTCCTTCCTTTTTCTCTTTTCAACAACAAAGAAAACACAGAACAAAAATAATATAAACATGCCCAAACTAAAAGTTTGAATTTCAGAGATTGCTCACACAGGTTCAGGAGATGAAAACTGATTTTATGTAGAGGTGAAGCACTAAAGCTAGTAAAGCTCACCTGAAGGCTGAATTGCCTATTGATGATCACCTGTCACCCAAGTTACAGGCTCTGGTAAGATTTGGTACAAACTCAAACAGAAATCTAGGCTGCTTTCCTCCAAGTGTGCAGTCTTGCTACCATCTAGTGGATAAAATAAATCTTTGCACTAATTTCTTTCCATACAGGGATTTAGACACTACAGCCATCTGTATGTGCCCTAAGAATTTGTTTGGAGATCTTATATTCATCAGCAAAAACATGACACATGAGAAAACGATAAAATTATGCCAAGAATGAAGTTCAAAATGGTGTTTTTTGTGGTTTTGTTTTCCAGATGAGTAGGAAGACACGATTTCTTCACAATACAGACACATTGCATAATTTTATTGGAAATTTAGACCTCTACTGATTTCAAAAGAGCAGTCTGGGAACCATTTGATGTTGGCTCTTTCTGACAAACAAGTACCAGCCTAGCAGATCTCACCTGGTCTTGAAAGACACTCATGGTGAATTATTCTGGTATGGATAAAGAGGATTGATATCTAATGGCAAAAATATTGTTTTATTGGATGTGGGACCTACAGACAAATATTGTCTGCATCCTGATGTTAGGAGCTGGATGTAATCAGTAGAAGGAAGTCAGAGTGATCTGTTCAGGACATGAACTGGATAGCAACAAAATGTAACATATAAATTATTTAATCACTGATCAAAGCTCTTTTCAATCTCCCCATTTTTGCTTGGTGAATCTCATTGTCCCTTGCATGGAGAAATAGATGTATTTTTTATTCCATGCTGGGGAGCAGATTTTCTGGTGGATTTTTACCTATACTGGCACTGCCATCTAGTGACAGAAGTACAAATAAATAACAAAAGCTGAATTCAGGAATGCTGAGTGGCTTGGAGCTTCTGGAAACTCGAGGAAAAAACTCCAGCTATTAATGAATCTTTCCATTTGGTCTTCTGGATTAATCTTTTCACATTTAAAACTGAGAATAGGGAGTGCTTAGATATATTGGAAATCGTAACATTTTTGAGAAGGATCTGAAGTGTGGAAAACTTTATTCACTCAGGTTTTCTAGGCAAGTCAAAGTAGTGCTTTTGTATCTCAGGGCCATGCTCATAATTAGAGCTGCCTCACTGGAGCTTTCCTTATTGAGGGATTAGCAACGATTTTAAGCAAGGTCCCCAAGCAAGCCAGAGGGATGTTTGGCAATACTAAAGTTATTTCTAGTTTTTTTCCAGCAGAGAAATCAAGGCACATAATATTTTCCAGAAATTCTCAGCCCAACAAGGAGAACAATACTAGCAATTTCCACAACCTTGTCTTCACCATAATCTGACACAGTCCTCTATAGCTAGTTTCAAAAGTGATTTCTTATGTTAGTAAAGGCATTTTAGGGTAAATCCTAAATGTTCAATGTGATCTACATGCCAAAATATTTATTTAAAACTTTATATTGTCTTTTGGGATCCCTGAAAATTACAACTGTTAGTGTTTATTTCAGTATGTGTTCCAGACCTTGAAGACTTTGCTTCTTGCCCTAGCCTTAGGGAAAAGTCTACCTAAAGGTAAGGTAAGCTGAAGTAAATATTGTAAATAAAAGAAATGGTGCATTAAGAAATTCCACAGGAATGGATGAAGGAGAACCAACTCCTAGCCAATTAATAAACAGAATGAGTAATGCTCCAGAAAAGTGTGGGAATTATTTTTCTTCCCCAGTTTTAAAAATTTGACATTATGTGAGCGCTGCTTTCGTCTCAGAGTGACAGAATGGGCTAGAAATAATGAGTAAAATGGAAACATGCAAGTAAGATCAATCACATCTGTAACTCTTGGCAGGCCAAGATGCACAACCTGCACATATTCAGTCTCCCTATTGCCTGTTCTGCTGCTGAGCCAGTACCTAAGGCAATGTCCAGTGTATGAAATCATAAAACTAGAGACATTGTGGGGCTGTATTGTGCCAGGGAATGTATCACATAGCACAGTTCAGAGAATTATGGTTTCAACTAGAAAGTCCACACCAAAGCTGCAGGCTCAGGGCTCCTCCTGCCCTATAACCCCAATAGGTGTCACATGCTTCTGTTAACTGAGAACAACCAGTCTTTAACCAGACAAGGAACAGAAACATCAGCTTCACCTAGAAGCTGATAAAGTTACAGGACTATCTCAAACAAGGAGAGTTTCAGGTCTACTAATGTCTGAAGTGTGCACTATTGCACACTTTTGAGCAATCTGGTCGAGTGAGAGGTGTCTTTGCCCATGGCAGGGGGATTGGAACTAGATTATACCTACCCAAATTATTCTATGAACCCAAAACATGATCACTTTATTGTTACAAAGATATAAATTCGATAGATAAGATGTAGATATAGATAGATTCATCTATATATGAGAGATTTACAAGGTCTGATATAAACTTGTGTGAACATGTACATATTCTTTTTCCTTTCCTGTATCAAAAACCCTCTATTAGGAGTTTACACCTCAGCTTGTAAAAACTGAATTACTTTACCTCATGCCTATAATTTCACTGAGTCTGCATTTATCCCAGTTTGCAATTTCCCGTGTTTAATTTGGACTTCCAAGATAATTATTTTTTGTGCCCAGGCTGTAGGAGTTTGGAAGGCCTATGTCAGCTCTGAAACTGATACAGTTTTGATCTGGCTGTTCAGTGAGTTCCAGGTGAGATTTCCATGTCCAAATACAAAACCCCTCCTAAAACACTGTAGCCAAACCCATCATTTTGGCATGTGGGTCTGGTCTCAGTGCTTACTGCAGCAAGCTGCACTGCAGAAGTCCTGAACTGCTGTACAAGCCTGAATTGTAGAATTGAGCCCTGAACTCATCTCTGAGCACAGCTCTGGTGGCAGGAACCTCAACCACCATGGAAACTTGGAGACAGGAAGACTCTTACCAAAGGGGTAAAGGTGTCTGCATCTTTCATCTTCTCTCTTACATTGCCAGAGATTTATTTTAGACTCTTACCTAAATTATCAGGATGGAGAAGAAAACAAAACAGACTTGCTTCCTCCAAATGATAAGACAGAAATGTCACTAGAGTAATATGATGATTATAGGTTAAACAGAATTCAAGTTTTTCAGTTCTTGTTCATATTTTCCACAGATCTCTGATGGACCCTTCAGATTTTGCCAAGTAAGGATTGTAAGATGCATAGATTCACCATCTCTAAGCATATGGTCAGAGACTAGGGCAAAATTCTTAAGCACCTATTTGTGTTTACTGTATTTAACATCAAGCATCTCTGAGGAGCAATGGTGTTTTTCTGTTGTCAGTAGCATAAAGCAGTAAGATTAAGGGGGAAATGTGAAGGGTATTTAGGCATAAAACCGAAATCAAAATTGATAAGGTCTGATTTCTTAAATATTTTTTTCTGCATGTCTGGTCAGTTGAAAAAAAGCATCAGGTCTATTCAGAAAGATTAGTTCTCCTCATAATTTTTCTCTTAAAATTCATGAAGTTCCAGGATCATTTATAGTAAGCAAATATTGAATTTTCTTCACTTTGTAATTATTATTATAATTATTCTTTCAGAGAAACAACTGATGGAATCAAACAAAAAAAGCAACAGGATTAAACTCTCATGGTTTGAAGTTAACATTTATTCAAGGAGAGCACAATGCTCTTTAGCAAAGATTTTTCCTGCTATAATGTATTTGCCTGTCATGCATCTCTGCAATTTAAAATGAGAGTATACCAAGAGACAGCACAGTGTAAAAGGGAAGGTACTAGACCGTTCTTCTATCTTGGATTGGCAGATGGGAAAGAGATGAAGGAAGAATTTAGACTGAGATAAAATTACACATAACATTTGGCTTTTATGTATTTTCAGTAATTAGAATAAGACAGCCTTTCTGTGTTCAAAAGTGTTTTAATCATTAAAGATTATACATTGTATAAAGACAAGTACATGAAAAGCAAGCAAATAAAGAATATCTCATGCTGAAATAAAAAGTCATATGTAATAATGACATTAAAATAATTTGCACCAAAGAAGAGGAACTTGAAAGCTGGTGGTATCTTTTCAAAGTGAGGCATCTGGAATCCTAACAACCTTAATTAATTAATGGAGATTATCTGTTTAGGTAATGGAGATCAACAAATCCCTGGACAGATGAGTAAAATTTAGAAGGATTAATACAGTAAACAACTGGAACAACTATCTGGCAAAATTTCAAATCATGTAATCGGAGAAGCTTAGTGTAGTGTTTGCCTAATTTTATTGCCTAGAGAACAAGTAGACCCCAAAACTGAACAGATGCAGGAGGGAAGCACAGGAGCAGGGTGGGATGTGCTGCCATGGAGCTGCAAGGTCCCCCTGCTCCCAGGGCAGCCTTCCTCTGCACTGGTTCTTGTGACCTGCAAACCCAGGGTAACTCCAGCTTTTATTAACAGATCCCTTGGTGGGGTTGGAGCGAAACAACTCGGAACGATCTGTTTGTAAACATACACGTGGGGGTTGCTTGTAGAACAATTTGGTTGCCATAGAAAACAGGTATGCAGGCATTTTGGTTATTATTACCTGTAGTGAAATAACAACGTGAAACCGCTGCAATATGAAAGAGCAAAAACGTCACCTGAGGACATGCACAAGGGAAAAGACAGAAAGGAGAAGGACAAGAGCGTGAAGCACAAAAGAAAGGAAGGACAAGAGCGTGAGACTCTCCTCACCTCAGGCCTCACAAGGACACTTGGTCACTGTGCAGACTTGGTGGGATTGGTGGTCACAGACCAGATCCGTTGGGTGGGGAGGAAGCCCCGAAGAAGTGGTTAAGAAAAATCCTCGGAAAATCCCCAGAACACGATGTCTATTGTGTTTTAGTCATTCATGTCCAGGCAGGAAGGCCCAGGTACCCCCGGGGCGGGGAGATTCATGCTGGGTGAGGTGGATCGTGGGAGCTTTGGGAGCCCTGCAAACCTTCTGAGACAGCTCAGCTGCCCATTGCTCCCCGCAGCTGAATCAGTGACGGCCCATTATTGCCCATCTCGAAGATGAACAGCCTCAGGACACATTCCAGTGTCCCAGGGGAGGATGGGGCCCACAGCCCAGCGATTTGTGCAAGGCCAGAGACCAGACAAGTTATCTATTGTGGCAGGAGGCACCACCTCCACAGGATTGACCTCCTGCCTCGCTCGTAGCCCACCACTCACCCTTTGTCCCAGCAGATCACCTCAGGATAAAAGCTCACCTCCTCCACCTCAGCAAAGCATCCTGGCGTCTCCACACACAGGTGTCATGAACAGAATTAAGTTGGCTTTCCTATATTGATCGAGGGATGGCTTGTTGTAATATGTTAACACGTTAATTAAATTGTTGTGGACTTTAATTAGTTGTGGAGGTTAAGGAAATGATTAATTAGTTAATTAAGTTAAGTGTTTGTGGCCTCGTTAAAGTGGGAGATGTACGATTGTGGTGGGGGCAGTTGTGGTATCGGGAGTTGGGAAAATGTTATGGGATTCTCTTGGGACAAGTTGCTATTGGTTCTATGTATTTTATATTTATATTGTTAAGGTCAAAGATGGTGTCTGAAGGAAACTTCCAGAAGCCAAGGCAGAGAAGCGGAAGGAAAGCTGAGACCTCAAATTAGCATCAGGGGATAAAATGTTTCACCTCCTTGGCCTAAAGCTCCCAATCCGCAACCCTTGGGTAGGAACCAGCAGAGCAGCAGCGCTCAGAGGGGGGAGAGAACAGAGAGGGAGGGACCCAACCCTGGGGGATAAAAATGGAACCCTCCTGGCTCCTGGGGGGCTCTGGCCCTGCCCTTTGGGGCTGAGCACTGGCACTGTTCCCTTTGCTTCATAGCCCAGCACAGTGCCAGCCTTAGAGCATGGATTGGTAATTAGAAAGGGATTTTTTTGTTAATAAAGCCCTTGAAAGTTTTTCATTTCCTTTGTCATTTTTGAAACAGGGAAATGTTTTGAGTCATTATCCCATAACAATTCAGTCTCTCACACTGGTTTGAGCCCTGTGCCATTGAATTCACATGGCCCCTGTGAAAACTGGATGTTTAATTTTATCGTAGTCCAGACAGGAGATAAACTTTGGGAAATAGAAAAGAAATAAGTTAAGAAACAAAACAAAACAAAACATAACTTTTGGAGAGACAGCTGTCAGAGATGGACAGCTACAACCTGAGGCAGAAGAAGCTGTGAGCCATTAAAACTACTGGAGTTGCTCCATTCTAGATTAGGTGAGGAGCTGCTCTTTCACTGTCAAGAATCACACTGTACCAAACAGATATCAGATAAAAGAAAAATATCTATTTCTGTGCATTTCCATTGCTTTAGTCATGTCTGTGTGGTTCTGCTTTGCTCACTGCTCACTCACTAAAACTAAGTTTAGACTCTGGATATTTTTTTGTCTACATTGAACATATTTTGTTAGTTTCTCATCTGAAATCACACAAATTATAGCAGAATAAAACCTGAAAAATGTATCTGAATCTGCTTTCTCATTTAGATACTTGTATTTAAGAAGTTTGTGATTTTGTACTCAAGAGAAAAAGAATGTTTCTCTTATGACTTTTAGAAGAGACCTGCAGTAATACCAGATCCCAAAGTCAATATTAAAGGATTTTTGCTCCTATTATGCTTGGAGGTTAAATCCCATGTGAGTATCTACAGCACGACTTCTCTGTCTTTGAGAAAATTTTTGCAAGTACCGCAGGATTCTTCCAATGAAGGTTATAGATGTAGTAAAATAAATATTTTTTCCTAGAATAGCTACCCATACCTCTTTTCTTTCATATTTTCAATACTAATATCAGAGCTCCCATGCTAAAAATGTACAGTTTGCAGATACAGAAATCAGACAAAGCAACTGACTTGTCCAAAGTGAAACTAAGTTCGAAACACTGGTATTAATTTTATACATCTGGAACAGCTACACCTAGATGGTGGAGTAAGACCTGATATCCCTAGTTAAACTGTGGCTTTTTGAGATGTACATCACAGTGATAGAGTTGTGTTTATAGAGATTGTGTTGAAGATCTGATTTCAAGCCATTTCTTCGAGTTGACTAAATGTTTCTTTTCCATCTCAATTTTTAACTTCATATTAAAAAACAAAATCTTGCATCAAAAAGAAAAAAGAAAAAAAAAGGAAAAGAAAATATAAGATGATTTTCTTTCACAACGAAGAAGAGAGATGGAAAGTATGGAGGGTTGCTAACAATAAGCAATCAGTAAGAAACATTTCACTCCTAGAGCCCTTTAAGGTACCTGAACATTTTCAATTTCCATCACCTGATTGAAAGCGAGACTGTAGACTGAGAAAACAATTCAGGCTTTCTTCTGAAAGCTTTGGAAAATTTTAAAAAATGTTTCTAATGTTTTAAGTTAGAAGTCAGATCGCATTGTGTCTCTTATCCTCAAATCTCCACATCCACTTGAAGTTAAAAGACATTCACTTCAAGTGCAATGGTACTAATTTTCAAGATATGTATTTGATCATGGGTCATTCAATAAGTGAATAATCCTTTGAATTAATTCAGTTGTGGTAGGTTTGGGCACAAACCATTATTGTTATGACTTTATAACTCTTTATAGGTTGTATTGATAGAAGTTCTTACTTAAGAAAAATCTCAAACCTCAAAGTAATTGTACCTGAATTTAATACTCCATCTAGAGCCAAAGTCCCATGATAGTCACTGTGTGTCTGGGATTCAATGCAGTTGCCTAAACCCCCTAATTTGTTGTCTAAGGGTTCCATTTTACCTCCAGAGCAGAGAAACTGTAGTGCTCTAAGAGCTTCTTCTTGGTGTAATCACTTTATGCTGGTTTTGTTAGCAATAAAGTAATTCCTTTTTTTTGTTTGTTTGGTTGGTTTGATTTAATATTTAAAAATTGTGACCTATTCTTGGTCCTTCATCATGTCTGCCAGCTCATAAGAAAGTTTTGGAAATCCAAAAGTAGTTGAAATGATATTAGGCTTTTGCAGCTGAGCTGACCCTCATAGGTCCAGTGGTGTGTTTACCAGCCATGTGCTGATATCCCAAATACACTTGCACTGGCAGGTTCTGCTGATTGTATTGTCTAGAATGCCATGATCAAAGAGCTCTTAGACATTTAGCTTATATAGACAGCTAAATTTATGTGTCTTCATCTTGAAGTGAATCCCACACAAAGTAACAAATCAGTCATTGGTAAATGACAAGTTTGTCATCATATGTCATGTTTGATTTCTATGAAAAGCTAGAATAACACTTCATAATTCATTAAGTAAAGTCACTTTTCTTTTTTGGAAATAAGAGTGTCTCTCAACCTGATTAAAAATATGGCAGATGTGGAAATGGAAAGAAACATTTGGAAAGAGTAACTCACACTTTCCATAATTTTCATTGTATAGCTTGGTGCCCAAATCCAGAAAATAGAGGGAATTAAATTACGTTGCTACAGCCATGCTTAATAAGGAGCATTATGTTGTAATATACATTTTCTAAAGATAAAGCAGTGAAGAAGACATTGGATATGAGCTATGGAAAAGGCACTGGGAAAAGAAACAAAAAATCTACTACCAGTAGTTGAGGAGATGAGAAAGAGGAAGAAGAGAGGGAGAGGACCTGTGTCAGACATTTCCCCAGGACTGTCTGGAAAGGCCATGCTGGCACCTGGCTGGTGAGAGTTCATGCATCCCTGTCTTGTTCATGCACATTAATAACAAGGGGAAGCAACAAACATACAAGTGGATGAAGACTGGGACACATGGATACAAAGCCACCCACCTGGCACTGCAGAGATCTCATGGGAGTCATTAACTGCCAATTACCATTATGTGATTAAAAACTAAGCAAGAACACAAAGGCCTGGTGAAGATGAGCAGAATTTCCAGACTGAGGAACCCTTAACAAGTTTGGGATTATCCAAGGAGTATGGTGGGAACATTGTTTGCAATGAGAAGCTCAACAAGAACCAAGAACCTCAGAACACCCTTGCAGAGCTCTTTGCCTCTCCCTCTCACATCTTGGGACTGATGGAGTTGTTGCCTGCACAGGCAGAGGTCTCATTTTGGGATGCCAGGAGAAGCAGTACTTGAGGATTGCATAAAACTTCTTATGGGGTATTTTAAAGGAATTGTGGCAATGTGTGACACGTTATAGGATGGTTAGGGAAGTGGGAAAGGGAGCTGTCAAGGTGGATTATGCAGGAACAAGCAGGAAAGAATAGAGAGAAAAGGCAATAAAACAAGCTGATCAGGTATAATTGTCTTAATTGTCTGTTGTTGTTACACTTGTCAAACTGCCTTTCATAATTGCAGTTTGCACTGTGCTCTTATTCACTCTTTCTAGTTCTGTATGGGTGTGCTCTCTACTCTGAGAATGTGTGAAAATTTGTGAAATTGAAACTTAATTAGACAGCAAGTGGTTTAACAAGTACCAGTCACAGGATAAAAGAGACCAACTACTGGAGCACAACTGCAGCAAACCTCTGGGGTTTATAGTCTGTGTCCCAGCAACTGAGGGCACCAGGACAGCTGGGAAGCAGCTACTGGGTAGGCTGAGCATTGAAGGCTCACCCTTAGAGTGATTAATATTTTGCATATTTTTTTTCCCACCACTGGATTTCTATTCCAATAGCCACAAATCAGGAACAGGAGCAGGCCATCCACACTGCTCCTGTTGGTGTGGGTGCTGTGTGGATTTCTGTGGGTGCTGGCAATGCCCTGCTGTCTGTGCTGATCCGAGTGGCAGCTGTGCTTGTGTGTCTGTGTGTCCGTGTGTCCGTGCTTGTGTGTGTCAGTGATTCCACACTCAGCCTTGTTCCCTTGGGGCACAGCCATAGCAACCTCACATCCATCAGGCTTTCAACTGCCTCAAACAAGAAACATGTATTTTGTTGGGGAGGAAGGTGGGACAGTCCTTCAGCTGAGAGAAAATGACACTGTCAGCTGAGATCAACAGAACTGCGATAATTTACCCACTGAAATGCATTTTTCTATCACAGTTTTTCACACTTTAAAGGAGAAAGCTGTCAGTTTATTTTTTGAAAGCAAGGGTGTTTAGCCTAGCTTTTAATATTGGTCCTATATGGCTTTCTAAAAAAAAAGTTTGAAGCAACATTGGCACTATTTCAATTAAGTTGGGTTTGGAATGTCCAGAAATAATGCAGGGGTTTTTCATGGCAACCTACAAATGTGCCTTTATTCTTGATATGAATATATCGAAACAATAGTAATGGTCTTAGCTTCATATAAAGTATCATATGTTGCTACTTATAAATAAGAGGGCAAAAGTGGGCTCTGATGTGATTCACACTGATTCTTTAATTTAAGGATATTGCATTTTTGGAAGGAAGGATACACTATGCATATCAATCTTGAGGGAAAGAATCTATATTTGCTGACACTGCTGCTCTAGCTCGCAATTTCTCAATATGTCTGAGGAGATGGTGCTCTGCAGGAAACACTGGGAGCCAAGCAATTGTGGAAACCCACAACAAATGCATGTCTGCAGTGTGAGTATCAGAAGGGAATATTTCCCCTCAGAGGAATTATTTATTGTTCTGTTCCAGGTGGTTTTCACAGGTAATATGTCAGGATTCAGACAAGTTGAAAAGTACATGGGTAATTTATGACACCAAATGTATTGTAGCTTGGAAGGTCAAAGCCATATAAGTTGGGAAAATAAAGAAACAGTCTTGAAGAAAATAATGTTCACTCTTTTGTTTTAAAAGAAAAAGAAAAAAGGGCTTAAAGCTTCGAGGTCATGTCACCAAATCCACTGTTATTTCAAATAGCCAGATAACCAAGTTCTCACAAATTGACCTTTCTTACCTTAAAAAAAATTAAATATTCTTTTTCTCCTGTAATATGTAGTGGAACTTAGTTCAAAAAATTAACTAGATCATAATAAAAAAAAAAAAAATCGCACCTTAGAACTCTCCTAATTTTTGCCAAAAATTTACCCTTGACGTTTACTCTTGTGCAAGCACTGCCCACTAATATCCCTGGGCGTCTTTTTTGCATATTTTGATGGTTTTTCATTCTTTTTCAACTACTACAACCCCTTTCAGCTGTTTGATTTGGTTTGTTGTTTGGGGTTTTTTGTCATTTTTACTTAAAAAAACAAGAGCTGTTTGGGCCAGGTCTGCACATGTACTGGCAGTGATTGAAAAGTTCTTCCCCAGCTCCATAGAAAATATAACTCATTCTCCTCCTAAATATTTTTAAGCCAGTTGGGATGCAATTGTTCTGATCTCAATCTTTCAGTCAGTCCTTTATTATGCCTTTCTAAACCAAGAGCAAGAGGCAACACAGTTCTACTGACTTGCAGAGTCAGTTATTGTTTAATCAAAATTAATGCAGAGAGAGAAACTTTCTTGCTTTTGATACATATCCAGTATTTCAAGGTGTCTGCTGGTAGAGGTGGCTTGGATGGGACTCTGAAGAAAGGCCATTTCAGGCATTGATTAGGCTGAATTCCTGATAAATGGAGACAACTTTCTTGAAAATACCACAGCTACAGTCCTGACAACAAAAGGAGTTTCTACAGATGCCATTTCCTGTGCTCATTTAAATGGAATTGATGTTCTGCAAGCCTCGCTTTGCCCCTGATCCGAGAGCTAAATGCATTGTCAGACAAGATAGGAACCTGACAACAGCAGTGACAGATTTATTCCATTTATTAGGTCAGTTGTCACTCTTTGGCAGCTTTCCCTTCCTCAAATTATCTCCAGGATACAAAATAACTAACGTGGAAGAGAGTAATTTGTCTTCAGTATGGACTGTGGAGCTGAAATTTCTCACAATCATTCTGTTTGAGATGGATTTGTTTGTCCACTGCACTGATGGTTATACTCTTCTTTCTTTATTGAGACCAAGAACCTGCAGGAATGGAGCTTAAGTGCATTTCCCCTTGACAACTTTACCCTTCCACGGGGACTGAAGTGATTTCTTTATCTTCATCCCTTAATGGTGCTGTCTGTTTGCTGCACTTTGGGAATAATAGTTCCAAAGTGACTTTGGAATCAAGCAGTCAGGCAAGCAGCCATCTGACAGCTATCAAACATATAATCATGTGTGTGCTGACATAGACCACGGGGTAAAATTTGGCTTCTTGGGCTGGAATATGAATTAGTCCTGCCATGTGATCCTGCTGATGGATCTATAAAACTAGCTTATAGCAAGTTGTATTTTCAGCCCTCTGGAAGGCAGTTCTGAAATCCCACAGGTCTGCTGGTAAGACCCAAAATGTCGAGGGATCTGTTGCTGTGCAGCTGTACTACACTGTAGTATTTGCCAGTGTAATCTGAACATTGTGGCACAACACAAAAACATATATTTATATGTGTTTATATATATAAATCCAGCCATGGGGCTGCTCCCTCGAAGGGGTGCCTGTGTGGGCACTTGCACATTCAAAGCTGAAGAGAAGTACAGCCAAGTGCTGCCACTGCTGCCTTGCACTGAAAGGAAAATGTTTGGCATTGAGGTCTCTTACAGATGATGACAGGCTGACATTTGAGGCACAAACTCCCCTTTTCAGTCCTTCTTGAGCAAAGGGCAGGGTAAGCTTTGGAAAGTGAGAAATGGAGAATACTGATATACTGGAATTATGTAGCACATCCTGCCTTGCCTGAATACAAGGACACAGTGGTTACTCTGAGACCCACACTTTGTGTCCCTGGTTAGAGAAGTCAATACCAGCTGCAGTGAAATTGGTTTGCAGCTGTCATGGCAACTTTCACTCAGAGTTCTGCTATAGGGGATTTTCTTCTCGTTTTTATTTTCTCCCTTAGATGTTGCATTTCCATCCTTTTATCCTCTTGCATAAAGCAGTATGGGGATATATTACAAACTAATGAATGTTATCAGTATTAGCAGTGAATCGTTATCTAATGTTTTCTATTTTTAAAAAATATTTATAATTATTAGACAGCATATATGTTGTGACTGAGCACAGACCATGTGGCACTGTTTGTTCTGAACAGGTAAGTAGATGAGTCTTCTTACAATTACAAATGTAAAATCAGCATTTAATATTATTCTCTAATATATTCTTAATATGTGCATTTTCACTGTTTCTGCCAGAAAAAGTTTTCAGACGAATCAACAATTACAGGAGAAAATAAGCAATGAAAAATTCTTTAAAAATATTCAGTATATCTGAATTTTCTTTACAGTGTCGTCCACCTTGCCCAGTTACGAAATATTTCAGATTATAAAATTTAAAGAGAAAAAAATCTGTGTGTAAAAAATTAATCATAACTTCTCTTTCTGGAGATGGCTATGGAAACACATATTGACATAACTCACTTGGAAAAATTCTAGGAATTCAAGTCAAATTTGATAGAGAATGATTTCCATTTCATATGTTCTTTTTAAATAAACATGTATCTTACAGTAATAGTATTTAAAATTCCAGATGGATTAAAAATCCTCTACTTACACCCTGACCTTTCATTTGTGCACTCACACACATGAATTTTTTTAACAGGGTCATTTTACAAAGCTGAGCAGAATTTCCCTTGTGCCCCAACCCCCACCACACATACACACATCCTGCTTTCAATTTAGATTTATAAAGCCAGTCCTGCACTGTCTTCACTCCTCTCTGAGTCTGGGGACTTCTCAAGCCTCCCATCCCACTCATCCCCATGCCAGATTCTCTCACACCCTGTCAGTTTTATCTATTTTGTTTTTCATACGTGGCAGTGTGCTGTGTGGATAAATTAGCAGAAACATTGATTTTAGACTCCCCTTGATATCATAAAGGGGGTTGCAGCCGAAGGGTTTTTTTTTTGTCCGTAAGATTCCCAAGGCTCAGAAAAATCCATTTTTATCTGGCTGTCAGACATGCTCCAGATCTACTGCCCCCAGACATCAATACCTCAAACACCATTGCTTAAAGAAAAGCTTCCCCTTTGCACAATGAAATTCAGTTTCTGTTGAGTAGAAGGGTGTGGCTCTGGGTGTCTTCCAGAAAAGTTACCCTCATTTTGTTCTGCTAATTTTATGTTCTTGGCAGCATCTTCACAGCCTGGTAAGAACACACTGAACCAATATGAAGGGAAGTATAAAGTAAGCTTGTCCTTTGTTAAGGGACAGAACTTTGTCTGGTTTTCCATTTTTTGTTCTCAAAGATTAGGAATCATTTTAAAATAATGAAATAATTATTTGAGCAATAAGAAGCTAGATTCCCTGTCATGTCTCTCTTCAGACAGACAGCAGAAATATGGACCCATGCCAGTGAAGTGCAATTGTCTGCACTTCTTTTTCTTCTTTAATTCCTTTTTCTCCTTTCCTCCTGGCCAAACAATGCACAGGAAGTCGGATGATGAAGAAGGTACAGATACACCAGTGCTTCCCTTTCTCAGCTTTCTTCACCTTGCACCTAGGGGTGACCTAGAAGCTATTTGAGAACAGAGTTGGGCTCTATGTACACACAGCTCACCCCAAAGGATTTTCAATGACACTTTCTCATTCAAACTCTCCTGACACTGTGGTTTCTTCCAGCCAACAAGCAATAGGACAAGGGGAAATGGCCTCAGGTTTCGCTAGGGGAGGTTCAGATTGGATATTAGGAAAAATTTCTTCACTGAAAGAGTGTTTAAGCACTGGAACAGGCTGCCCAAGGAGGTGGTGGAGTCACGATCACTGGAAGTGTTAAAAAAACAAGTAGAGGTGGCACTTTGCCAAATGTTTCAGTGCACAGGGTGGTATTTGGTCCAAGGTTGGACCTGATCATGCTGGAGCTCTTTTCCAATCTTAATGGTTCTATGATGCCATGAATGATGCTATTACTGAAAAATCACAGCAAATATTTTGGCATTTTGGGCTGATACCAAAGATTCAGGGATAGTAGGAGTAGCTCAGATGAGAGAATTGTGAGCTGACTGTTGGCATAGGCAAAATGTGGTAAATACAATGCAGATTTAAAATACGTGATTTTGCTTATGCTGTAATAATTCTCAGCTCCTCTGGGAGGAGCTTGTGTGCAAGCTACAGACCAGATTTTCAGTAGGAAAACATTTCTGCATTATCTGTGTTTAGTACAACATTCAAGCTCACATAATTCTTAATAGCTTAAAGGCATTCATTTGGCACAGCAAAATGAGCATCCAGTTCATACAACTTTTAAGCAACATGTAGTAGACTTCTAAATTCCAAGGTTTAGCCAGAAAGGCACAACTCCTGTGGTACTGAAAGAGCAGAGCAGAGCAGAGGTAAGGTTGCACAGCTGACAGCTACTGACTTAAAAAGATTCCTCTGGAGAAATCAGAATTTTGCAGTGGAGGTATATGTCTAATTATGTTCCCCAGACAGGTAGATTGTGAATAGTTCTGGTTTTAATATGGGCAAAATACATTTAAAAATAAGGAAAATAATGTTACATTGTTGTATTGTAATGTTATGTATATGGTGTGTTATGCTGTTAATGTCACTGAAGTGATTTGAATATTTGTGTGTGAGGAGCAATCTCAAGCATGCAGTCACCAATAAAATGTTTTTATTCAATCAACCACATTAAAAAACCCCAAAACATTAACTTTTTTATATAGAAAAATAGTCACATCTTCCAATTACAATGATTGCTAAAAATAATTTTTCTACTGTGACAGAAAAAATACTTGAAGAATTGTTCTCTCAGTCTGGCAGTGTGTGGTGTCCAAGAGAGCTGACTCACAAAACAAAAGCTTTTAACTGAAAGTTTGAAGAAAAACAGTTTTATTTAATTCAGCACTTTTCCATGGAAACTTCATTGTCCTCTGACCCTGTTGTCAGCAAATAGATTTGCTGAAACTTTCTAGAGAAATTCAGCCTGAGGCAGACACCTGGTGTTCAAATTGCAAGTGTCCAGTTACAGTTTGGACAGGTAACATGACTGAAGATAGAATTTTAAAGTAGAAAACATAAGGCAAATTGTTAAACTGTGCCATTGGCACTGACTGTAATCTGCTAATAGTTAAATGTCTGGAACTCAAACAGAGGTTTTTACATTTGCATGGTTAGTAAAATCTGTGCCTTCAAATGGCTGATCTCAGCATTAATTTTTAATCATCAAATCAAATAGAAGAGGCCAAAGAGCTGGATCACCACTGTCTGACTGTCATTCACTAGCAAATCTGAACAATTTTTGGTGTTTTGCTCAGACATCAATCGTTTCAGAAAGTTGACATTTTACATATCCAGATGCTGGTTTGCACAGAAAACACATTATGCTTTTCCCTACTAATACTTATTTCCATGTAAGGCATTTCACTGTCAAATACTGAACTGCCTTGAAGAATTATGAAAGAAGACAAAGAGCTGTGAAATGTGGAGCTGTTTTCAACACTGCAGAATCTCAAGAAATTAATGTTGGAAAGTACATGGCAAAATACAAGTTATGCCCTGGGAAGGATAGAGAACACATCATCATCTCATATGTGTTAAAATGTTAGCTGGTGCCAGTTCTTTGCTGTTCAAGAAAGATGCTCAAATTATGAAAGCTTTTCTTTTTCTTTTCTTTTTTTTTTTAAACCTGATAATATATGTTTTCTAACCTATGAGTTTAGTGGTTAAAACTTGTGAGGGAAAGCAGAAAACAAACACTGAGTTTATATGAAAGGTGCAATTCAAATTAGGATTTTGGGGGATTTAAATCTTCAGACTTTTTTCAATATTTTTATTTCAGTCAAGAAAAGTATCCTCCACATCACTTTAAAAAAAGTAAAAAAATAACTCCACAAAGAGCTTGAGCAGTGGCTGAGATCCCTGGAAGCTACTGAATACAACATATACTGAAAAATAGGCCCAGATTTATTCAGGCAGCCAAGCTGCCTGATTTATCATACACATCTTTTCCAGTACCTTATCCTTAACATGTGCCTCATAAGAGTATGGATCTTTAAAAGGGCCCTATACATGCTGAAAAGCTTGAATGAAACATAGAGTGGGAAGGTAAGGCTTTGACTGATTAGAATGAAAGTCAAGAAAAAAAACCAAACCCCAAGTAAATCCCCATGTAAAGCTGGAGAATTCTAATAATTATACACTAGAAAATATATGTTCTGTTCTAAAGGTAATTGAAATTATTTTTCCTCTATTTTTCTTTCTTTGTTTTCCCCATTCTTTTAAAATTTGCTCATGGACTAAATACATTTTTATTTCTGCAGTGTACTGGAGTTTGTTGTGAGGGCTAGACTCCAAAATCTGTATTCCAGATAGATGTTTGATGTAGATCTGGATGTACTTGTTCTAATCATTCCATAGGAGTTGGAGTGTGTTGAACTCTCAGGGCACAGATATTGATTTTTGAAGAACAGAAAGCCTTTGCTGCTTTTTGCTGACAATGAGAAGGCTTTTCTCACTTCATGATGAGAACTACTCCAGATGCCCAAACAGACCTAAGGCACTAATGTGCCTTTGGATAACTCACTCAAAATAGAATTGTTGTCACTCAAGAATCTCATTCAAAACCTGTGGAAATTAATAGAAAAGTTTCTTCTGGCTCAACCAGAATCCTGATCCAACATCAACATAAATTAATGGGCCAACTCATCCAAGTGACTGTTACAGGATCAGACCTTGTAGGAGTATTTATTCTTTATTATAAATGCAGTGTAAATAGGTCTGGTTTTGATGTCTTACAAGAAGGATGGAGGGAGTAAAAGGATTATTTTAAAGTCTTACCAAAAATGTAGAAGCAACCACATTTCTATGCCACAGAAAAGTCAAACCTTAATTACATCGTGTCCAAATGCAACCTGATTCCTATTAAGAAACATTTGTTTCCAACAAATGGACAAACCATTATTTGTTGAATATTTATTACTTATTTATACATTTCAAAAATCACAGCTTCATCAACTTTGCCTTTATTTGATTTTCTGTGTGCTTGCTCTTATCCTGTTGCTCTAGCTTTGCAGGTTATTTTTATTTAAAGTATGACTCCACAGTCAGGAATTATTGCTGGATTTGTACTGTTTAAGGCAAGGAGACAGCCCTGGCTATAGAGCTAAAATATTAAAATGGTCTGTAGCCTAGCAGTGGTCTGAGTGAACAGGGACTGGAATTGAACACAGATCAGGACTGATTCCCACTAAGAGGTTTGTAAGCATCCAGTGTGATCTGCAGGCTAAGAGTGCAAGAGCAAAGGCACAGCTGATGGCAGATCTCAGTGCTGCCTGTGAGACCTCAGCAGACCTGGTCCCAGGTAAGAAATGCAGGACTTGCATAGGAAATCATGGAGGAAGCAGCTGCCACGTTTGGTGGGAGAGAAGAGAGAGAGGGGAGAAACTCTCTGCCAAACACAGATCCACACCATATTTTGCTGCTGAGGATGTGCTGTGCAAGCAGTTGTCACAAGCACAAAAGCATCCAAATATGTCAGTAAAGGAGAAAATTTTCATTAGCAGGCATGCAGTGAGCTCATTTTACATCTGGAGCCTATCAGGCTTCACAAGGAAGTTATGTGTCATATTTAACCTTCAAGTAGTGACGGATCCTCATAGCTGAAATCTCAGGGGACAGGCTCGTGAAAGATGACAGCATGGAAGTCAGTAGTCCAGCTTTTCTTAAAAAGGCATTTTAGGGGGAAATAATTCCACTAGACAAGTTGAACTAGTCTCAATTAAACTGTTGGAAACCTGGAAAACCAGATACCTTGCTGATAACCATCAGCTACACTATTCTAATTTATCTAGGAGTAATGGGATAATGATTGCCCCTTCACAATTCCATGATCCAGAGAATAATGAAACACAAAAGCATAAGTGTTTGTTGTAGATTTTTGTGGATTATCCTACAAATGAATCACCATATTCTGAAGTTGCCTGTGTTTTTCTGTCTAACAGAAAATATATATTTTGTTGAAAAAAATGCAGAACTTCATCCAGAATGTCTTCCTTGGAAAGAAAATGTGAGGATTCATGACTAAAAATAGTGATAACTTAAAGTGACAGAACACAGAAATCCAGTATTGAAAACTTGCTCTGTGTTCTCTGCAAATGATGAATGCTTTGCTCCATAGTGACACTTGGCAAAAGTCAGTGGAACTGTTTCAGAACTTAAAATTGAGCATTTCTTTACCCACAGAAGTATAGGAGTTCTTATAGCAAATCCTGTCTCACCTGTTTCCTTGAATCACAGCAAGATGGATCCAAAGCCCAAATCTCCCCCACCTCCCAGTGTGTGTTTCCAGAAGAGAGTCCCAAGCTCAGGTGCAAGTGCCATATATAAAGTCCTTTTCAGTCACACAGGAATATTTGCAGAGGGATTAACCTATTTTGTTAAAGACAGGCCAATGATTTGTATGTTAACCCATCCTCAGATCTTTCCTCTTAAATATATGTGGACAGGGCAGTTTTAAATTATTGAAGAATTAATTAATTAATTAAACAATTTTAATACTAAAGACCTGGCTTTACTCGTATTTTCACTCTTTTCTTTAAATTTATTTAGCAATCCTAGGTTGCTTGAATATGCAATATTTATCAAATTTTTCAGTAGGAAAAACAAATTCAAGAGTGAAGCATAAAAGCCACAGGGGTAGAAAGTCAAAGTGTAGAACAGAGATTGCCAGATTGTGAAAAGTTTAGGTCATGTGTTTCAAGACAGAAAGCCAATGTCCCTTTTATACAGCAAAATGAAATAATATTTACATTTTAGATTTTTAAACTTATTTCCCCATTAAGATTTTTAATAATGGATGAACTTTCATGTTATGAAATATTAATTCCTTAAACAAGGACATCTATAGTCTGAAAGCTTCACTTTTGATCTTGTTCTCCAGACATAGCTTTCCTGTTTTTCTCCATCTCATCCCATAATAAAAAAGACCATCTGGGTTTTTTTCATACCTTCGTATATTTGTTAAAGCAAGGGAATCATCCAAGTTTTACATGTTTTGATCACATACTGAGTATATAATGCTTTGTGAACAAGAAAAATACAGTTTTATAGTAGTGCTTAGAATATGTCAGGTGCATTGTTTTGATTTGATAAAACCCAGTTGCTTGCTTATGGCATTTAACATTGAACCATGGGCAGAATGTGATGTTCTAATTATTGATCTTCATCTTAAATTTATTAGTGCTGAATCTCAATAACTCATCTGAATACACAGTGTTTTTTCTGTTCTATTTCTTCTCCAGTTCTTCTTGGATGCTTTAGTGCAATTAGACAGGATATGACCATATTCTAAGAAACAACATGTCCTTCAAAGTGATTGTGGTCATTGGTCAAAGGGATGTCAGATAAGTGGATATTTATTCAAAAATTTTTTATTCAAAAAAGAGAAAAAATGCTTGGGAAAGGCAGCTGGAATATAAGAGTTTGGCTGGAGACCTTGCAGGGATTTGGGCTCATACCAATAAAGGATTAAGCATCATTATGGTGGCACTGTAGGTTCCTGGCACACTGTGTAGCATTTTTGCTATTCACTTGAGCATTTCTATATCTTATACCCTGAACAGAAAGAGTGCTGCCTTGGTACAGTCCTTGTTCTGAGCAAGAAACACCTGAGCCACCCCACAGGACATGCTGCAGAAAATCATTCAACACTTCTATGTGTGCATTGCTTTTTATAATTATACAAGAGGTGTGTGTTAGACTTTTCAAACAAATCTGTGACCTCTACAAACTTACGTAATACTCTTATATTTTTAAGATTTTTACCTAGATGCTAAAAGTTTGATGTGGAAAATTTCCAGCTTAAATCTTTTCCATCGCAGGAAAATCCACTAAGAGCAGGTAAGAGCCAAAGCCTAAAGATTATTTCTTGAAATGGGACAACTCTGCTGGGAATCTCACCAAGTTCGAAGTCAAAATAGAGGGGCTGAAATCAGAATTCACTCTCTGAGGAGAGATATGAACACTAAGATGCTATTCATAAGCTCTGTGTTACCACATCACTGGACAAGGTGTGTAAAGTGTACAAATGGTTGTATCGAGCATTGGAATCCCCTCCCTGGGACATGTCCTAAGCACTTGGACTTAAGAGCCTCTATTCCACCCAAGCTACATATTAGGCTTGTAAGTGCCTCTCCTCTCCTCTCCTCTC
>VZRX01005870.1:1779-34072 GCA_013398075.1 Notiomystis cincta | reverse complement strand
TTTTTTTTTTTTTTTTTTTTTTGTCTTATGGTTGTTATGTTAGTGCCCAAAAGCACAGGAAGGAATCTCAATTTTCCCTGGCTTTCTGGGATATCACTTTTTACCACTTGAAATGTACTTTTTCAGTGCATTTCCAAATTTTTATTAGTTTACTTTTCTTGCATTCCATAGAATCATAGAACGGCTTTGATTGGAAGAAATCTTAGAGATGATGATGTTTATGGCAAAGTAACTTACCTAGTAGTGAAAATTAAATAGGAGATAATTAGATTTATACTGAAGAACACTGGAAGACTATATTGTGAGAATACTTGCATGGGCAGTGTCACAGCCTTAAGAATTCAGAGAACAAAATGTATGGTTGACTTACAGGGAAAAGTGAATTGATATAGGTAAATGGTCTCCAAAAACTTTGACTGTCAGAACATGGAATTCAGACTTCTAGAGCTTTCTTGGCTCTTCTTTCCACATCAGGGCTGTACTTTCGGTTAGCAGTGTCTGCCACCCCAGCCATCTGATTTGGATGGATTTTCATGTTCACTGTTGTCAGTGAACAAGTTGAAAACGAGGAGAAAAAAGGACAGCTAAGAGATCAGGAGGTAGAGAGGGACTTCAGTGACAGCACAAGTCAGGAGTAAAGAGAACCCATCTGCCAGAAATCACAGAGCCCTCACTGGAACTGGTAAAAATGTCTGCATAACTAGATATATGTTTTCCTTTCACAGGAAAATATGTGTGTGTGTGTGTGTGTGTGTATTTTTATATATTTACATTTATTTATATTTACATATATAGTTCCATTGTTTCCTTAGGTGAAAGGAGAGTAGAATGGGTCTACTAGGCTTTTGTAACTTTTAGGAACAGGGGAACATAAACATAAATTTATACTACTACTTTTGTCAATGAATACAAGAGATTAAAAAAAAAGAGATGAATATCTCCCATTTTCCTAAGATCTTAATGAAAGATTTAATTAGCAGCAGCAGCAGCATTGTTGTACAATAAATCAATTAATCTCTCCTGCCCTTTCCCTTGTGAACCTTTTAAAAACTCACAATTAATTAACTGAAATCTTTTGTCACTCAATCCCTGCCCTACAACCCTGAATTATCATGTGATGCAATAGAGTAAAATGCCATATTTTTGATGCACATGAGATGACTCTTCTAGCTTGAATTAATTTACAGTGGTTTTGCAGAATAGTTCATGCCAGACTCTGCTGCTTTGTTTGAAATTTGAAGGGACCTTCTCACTGATGTGCTTGTTGATGAGGAAGCTATATCTACACATGAATAAATTTAATTTACACATGTTCTGTAGTCATAAATACACAGTCATACAATGTGAATTATGTCACATGTAACACGCAATACAGTTTTTTCCCCACTGTTCATCAAATCAGATCACAGAGGGAGAAACATATGTGCTGGAAGTGCTCCTGTGAAGGAGACATCACTGACATGGGGCAATTCCTTGACTTTGAAATGTAAGAAGAGCTCAGCCATATTTTACCTCGCATTTCTCATATATCAGAAGTCTTGTGTCGGAAGTGGAAGAAAAGTGGAAGACTTGTCTTAATGCTGCTTATTCAGAAGATAATCTGCTTAAAGAATGGAGTGGGGAGTAAGGGGATGAATATTTCACTCTGGTCTACTACAGGGTCCCAGATGTCCTTGAGCTCAGTCCTCACTTGTTCACTCGATTATAACATCCCTAAAAATAGGTCAATAAATCATGAAAGTTAATTAGGGTGTGTTGGATGCCTTCAGAGAGAAAGTGGTGTTATTAATAGCTATCTTTTTATATCTTACCTTTATTCTTATTTATGGGTTAACATGCTAAACATATAATTTCATGCAATACTCAAGGTGATTTCCACAATTAACATAGCTCTCTTTGGAATTCTGACATGAGAGAACTGCAGCCAGATGCTCCCCAAAGGTCAGCAGATGTTTGAATTACTTTTCTGCCATTAAGATGACAATGATTATACTCTCTCTGCTGCTTCATGCTTGTGTTGGTAGGGTTAAATATATCCAAATATAAAATAAAGATTCAGGAATGAGTTATTCATATTTATAAGAAATTCATATTGTTGGCAAAGTTTGTTTTGCCAACACTGTTTATAAAAGCACAGGTGTGTGATAAAAGATTTCAGCTTGAAATAAATGTGCTCCTTAGCTTTAACTGGGCTGTTCTTTTCTTTTTCTGGTGCCTTTTATGAAGCACATTCCAACTTTAAAAAATTATCTACTAAAAAATAATCAAGGTGCTCTAAAGTATTTAAGTTGCCAAAAGCAATCCAAAGAACTTTCTGCTTGTCCTGGTTTTGGTTGTTGCCTTAAAAGTGCAGAATGAATTTTCACTTCACTATAGTAAATGCACTTTGATTAATATTGTATGTTTCATTTTTATATGGAGCTTCCAGATTGTGTTCTGAAATCTGCAATGAGGAGATGTTGTTTAGAAGGCCTTGGAGAAGAAAAAAACTTTGTGTTGCTAACGGTGCCACAAACCAACTGGTGCCACGTTGATGCAAGCAAGCACCTGAGCTTGCCTGTGCCAGTTCCAAAGCACGTCCTTCTTCAGTGTGCCTTTCCTCTGTTGTAACAGAGAGCTGAGGAAAATCTCTTTGGCAGAGGTAGTCTGACCAACATTACAAAGCCCTTCCTTCAGCTGCTTGTCTGATCTGCAGTCACATCTTTGCCAAAAGGGTTTGTGCTTCCCCTGGCCCACAGCGCCTACTCTGAACCGAGAACTTGGGAAGCAATTTCTTTAAGAATGAGCTTCTAGAAAGAAAAATGTTGCAAGGGACTAGATAAATGTTGGTGAAAGAATTGGGTGAAGGAACTCCAGCAGTCCTGTTGCTGTGGCTGGCAGATGCAGTCTCAGCTTTTGTGTGAAAGACAAGCTTTAAGTCGAGTTCTGTCAGAAACCTGTTGCCTCCTGGTTTCCAGTGAATCAGCACGATGTAGAGCATGTACAACTATTCCTAGGACTGCCAAACTAGAATTTGCTTGAGAGAGAATGTGTTAAAGCATAATTTTCTCAATCAAATTGTGCACAAGATTTTTTCTATAGTATATGTTGGTGAAAGTTCATCTTCTGCTTGGCAGGTGGCTTTGTCCCTTAAAAACAGGATATAAAAATATAGAGGAGTTTTTCAGCTTCACATACTTATTACAGCACTTCATGCTCACATGAGAATTTCTCCATGATGACAACAAGCCAATAGATAGACAAGTAAATAATTCCAAAATAAAATGGCTTTCAGACTAATTGACTGACTTAAAAGCAGTGCATTAATAAAAATGCTAAATGACTGTTCAGCTATTGAGAAAAGATATATAAGTAAGTACAAATAGAGATTTGTTTCAGAAAGGTGACAATAGTTTTTTATTTAAATGTTAGGGTTTTGGGTTTTTTTCCGTCAAGAAAGCAATGTTAGAATATTAAATATGGAAATGCAGGCTACCACATTTAGGACAATGATTTTAAGGCAATAAATTAAAGTTTCATAGTGGTTTTTTTCTGGAAAGCTCACAGTATCCTGCTAGGCATTATCATGGTCTAAGTAAAAGGAAATTGAAAGGATTATTATGGGGATAACCAAATCAGAGCAATCTGGAATATCCTTTAGAGCTGAGAATAAATATGAGGCAGCTGAACCATTAAGAAATAGGCATTAGCCAATGTAGGGGGTGTTGTTTTATTGTTTTACAGCAAGGTTGTGAGCCTGCTGTTTTCCATTCTTTGTGCTTTTTTTCTTTAAATTAGCCCTGTGTTACAATCACTAAAGATACTGAAATAAAAATGTTGCTTAAGCAGATGTTGCACTAGAAATTGGCTCCAGATCATCATTAAATGTATTTATTTCATTTAAATGATTTACTATAATTTTCAAAAAGAAGTTCTTTTAGAAAGACCCATGACTGGTAAAGATATGTGAATTAAGTCCTCCTAAAAGCCAATATTTCACTTATTAAAATTTGAAGCTGAGATAATACAGTTGATAAATGGGGTACTCTGGGATTTTTGGGGGGGGTGGATGAGTGGGTTTTTTCTTTTTTTTTTTTTTTTTTTTTTTTTTTAAAAAAATTTTTTTTTTCCCACAGTCTGCTCTGTTATACATCTGTAGTTACTTTCCAGCTCTCTCTTCCCACCAGAAAATTGCTCCAGAGTTACAGGCACACCCAGTTTTAATCTGAGGGAAAGAAGTGTTCAAATGTTTTTAACATGACTTTAATCCTCTCCTATTAGAAACTGTCAAGTTTTTTCTTCAATACTGAGATGCTTTCTGTGGATATCCCTCATTTGTACCTACAGCTCGAGTTTTAATTATCATACATTCCTAATGGTTAACCCTGAAATGACCTTTAGACATGTTCATATTTCACTTTCCTACTGGAAAATGTATTCCACACTTTCTTCTGTGACCTTCAGCTTCTCTTGTGGATTGTGAGACAAAGAATTCATTCAGGGAGTCAGCAATATATTGACATCATCTGTCACTGAATTTCCACTCCTGTTCTTTAATGGCCTCACTGAGTCCTTCCTCAGCTTGGGTCCATTTTTTTTCCTTAACATTTATTGTAGTTGTCCTGATTTTTATGCTGTTTCTTTTTTCTTTTTCTCGAAGGACATGCATTATCCATTTTTTATATCAGTTCTTACTTTCATATCTCATTTTTAGCTAGCCCTTGCAAGTTTCCTTCATATTTGTCTATTTGCACCAAGAAATTTCTTCTAATTCTAAATTACTANTGGTGGGTTTTTTTTTTTTTTTTTTTTTTTTTTTTTGTATTCTATAACAATCTATATGAAAATTTCTGGGGTTTTCTTGTTTTGGAAGGGTTTTTTTGTTTTTCTTTTTATGGAGAGTAGGAAAAAGGGGGAAAGGAAGTTTTAAATTGCAGAAATTTGCTCTCTTGCCTGATTTCTTTGCAATACCTCTAAGCCAAATATACTTCTCAAATTTTTTGTAAGGCAACTTCCATCACCTTTGTGGATCCTTGTTTTCCTTATTTTACATGTCTGAAACTAATGACCTATTTTTTCATTGGATTCCTATCTTTTTTTTTTAATCCCTTATTTGTTAAGTTTGTTATAATTTGAACTATTTTTGAAGCAATAACAGTGCTCATCTTTTGAGATGAGATGATCTGTGGATAAAGAGAGTGCAATAAGTACTGTTAACTTTGATTAATGTACCTGTTTTTCATTAAGTCTCTGCTGGAAAATTTGTGTTGTCATAATATTCAAACTGCCTTCTTTGTAGAAGACATTTTGTGAAACACTGTGTGGTGATCTAATAATATTTTTTAACATTTTATTTAATTATCCTCTTNAGTGTGAGAGAGCTGGAGACTGTGTGCTATATTCTTATCTCTTTTTAATTGTGTTGGTTTTTTTTTTAAGTCATCTTCCTTCACTCAATAATTCATTAAGCACCTGAACTCTAATTCACAAAGATGTTTCTATTCACAATATGTAGGTACTGCAGTGTTCCATGGTGATGTGCTAGGAGTGATTTGCTACTGAAACCAGTTCTGTTGGTCCTGTTGCTGAGCAGTTAATCTTCATGTAAAATATGTCTGAATTTCTTTGCAACCAACTGAAGCATAGCTGTCCATTCTGATGGGAAAGAAGAGGAGTAGTTTTTAGATATTTTAAGTTTTTTTTTTTTTTTTTTTTTTTTAACTTTTACCTGGTCTTCAACAGACTGTCCCCATAACTACTTCAGTCCACTACCAGAGAGTCATTAATCTCCTACTTCTGCTTATAAGGAACCATCAGGTTAAAGAATGTTATCTCTCATTTTGTCCTTCAATCTTGAACATCTTGATCAGTCCCTAGCCTTGAAATTACCCCACTGGCCATATTTCAAGGTGTTTTTTGTTGGACCTTAGGCAGCTCATCTAAAAGTAAACCCTAAGTGGATATCAATCACTTATACGAAGAAATATAAATAGTTGAATAGATTAACCATTGATGCTAAAGTTTGGGGAAAGTAACAAAGGCCAATTATTTCCTATTCTCTTCTGAATAAAAAGGTATTTATTGTTGGGAGGAGCAGAGAGGAACCTAAAAGAGAATGGCTAATTCAGTCATCTTTCCAAGTGCTCTGTCATTAAATAAATTTCCAGGATGTGTTTGTTTTTCTAAAAAATGTGCTATGCCCTACAAAACAAAATAAACCCAGAGTAACCTGCTTTCACTGTATTTTGAAAACCCTAGTGGTCTTCATTATAGGGAGATAGATATAGATTTTGTATGGAAGGACAGGAAAGTTGTGGTATCTTCCTCTGTTCAGAATAATGCAGGTACTTTTGGGGGAAAAATTCAAGCTGTTTTCAGAGGTATTTTTTTTTTATATATATATTCTTCAATTACATAGTAGTAAGAAATTCAGAAGTAATTTATTCTTTGCCTCGATGTCTATGTGCTTATTGTTATTATATTTTGGATGGAAAATGACTCTTTAAACAGAAGGGAAAATTCCTATACCTGAGCTACCTCTCAGATCCCAAGCTTCTTAAACTAAATCTGTCTTGCCTGAAACAATTAATAGATGTCTGACTTTTCCCTGGGCCCCATATGTAATGCAGATTTTTAGAAAAGTTATTTTTGAACTGTTTGCACTTGTGCTTACCTGTGTGAGGCAAATAAGAGTTATTACTAAAGGGAGTGGCATCCACTTCAGCTTCTGTGGTTTGATTTGACAGGAATCAGGAGTCAAAGCCATCAGCTGTCACAATTCAGACTGATTTATTCAGTGATATCAATGGCAGTTTATATTAGTGAATGGGAGCAGCTAAAGTGGTCAAATTGTCCTTTTTTTAATAGTATGTGTCTCATTTTGCCAGTATTCCCTGACTGCAAACCCTTAAATCCTGCCTAGCTTACATTGCTAGAATTTGCAAGAGCTGGTCTAATCTGCTGTTCCCAAGGGCAGAAAATAAATTAATTTTTAATAATAGCAATAAGAATAATAGAAAATGAGTCTGGAGTTACCATGGGACACATGACATGGTTCAAGATACTTTTCAAAGAAAGCTGTTTCTGTGAAGTCTGTAGGGCAGGTGATTACTAGTGGGAACTAAAAAGTTGATCATTAATCTAACTTTTCTAATAATAAGAACAGATGAACCTCAGATGATAGTGATTATAATGGGCACAAACCAGCCATTTTTATAATAAATGCCCATAAGCCACCACAATTTACAGTTTACAGTATGATGATGAACACAGATAAGATAGGCAGTAGTTTACATGTGTGCATTCAACTTTCAAAATATGAAAATTAGATTATTTGACAACATTTTTCATTGGATTTTCACTGTTTTGCAATATCCCACCTTGATTACTTTTTTAAAAAGATTTTTTAACAGTATTTTTATGCAGAAATATTCTTTGCTGTGATGCCAAATCGATTTTTTCTGGTTTTTTTTTTCCTTTTCTGTATTCTCTGTATTCTTTACAAATACATTTGTAATTATGTAGACTGTTTTGTACAGTTATATAGTTTTCCCAGTACTGTTCACTGCCCTGATAGGTAGAAAAATAAAACACATTCCAGAGCTCCAAGGGGGCACAAGGCCCCAGTCCTATCTTGGAAACTGAACCCTGGGAGCCAACATCAAAACCAACTCTTTGAGACACATTTTTGTTAATGATGTTTAGTCCCTAAAAAGTGGGGGTGAGATTCAGAGAGGGTCGAACCACTTATTTCTCTAATTGGTGATTTTTGTCAATTATGCTAATTAGCTAAACTTAAAAAATTGTATTCACCCTTTGGGGGGGATGGGCATTTTGTGGAGCTTTTCCATAGCTACCCCTGGAGGCTTCCAACAAAGACTTCCTTTATATTACCTCCTATATGAATTTTATCTCAAAAGTGTATTGTTTCATTTCTAGGTTCTTTAAGGCATCAGTTTAATTACCCATTCCCAGGGACAAGTCTTATCTCAGTGTTCAACCATCCAATCCAGTTATAGTGACAGGGACATTAGACCTCATGGCCACTCTTTAGCAACTGACCTTGATTTCATCAATTTTTATCATCACTGGAGGGAGATGAAAAGGATACCAACAGTGTTAGGTTAACACTGCATATTTTCAACTACATTTTTATTGAAAACTCTCCCAGCTCTAAGCAAGCTGCATAAATATGAAACTGCTTAGACCATTAGCCAAACAAATTTATCTTAAATAAAACATTTATGCCTTTCATTGTTGGATTTGTTTGAGATGCAGTGAAATAATTAGAAGCAGTGCTTTGTCCTTTTTATAGCCCCTAGTTATAGTTTAAAATATATTATTTATATGCATATATATATGTGTTCAGATTTTTTCTAGTGTAGACATCTCAAATATTTTTTCTCAAGCTTTTCAAGGTCTGTTTTGGAATGTGGGATTATTTTCCATGTGCAATGAATAATCATGCACTCATGAAAATAAGCAATATTAGTATTCATTTATCTTAAAGCTAATTCAAAATATAAAAAGTAGGTATATACCTTATTAAAAAAAAAATCAATTTTTCATTGGATCCTCATTTTGGGCAGAATAATTTTGATGTGTCTGGAAACAAACCAACCAACCAAAACCCCCAATTATATTATTACTACTGTTTTTGCTGTAAATGGTTGGTTCACTTTACCTTTTAGTTTTAAAAATTCCCTCTCTTCATGTGCCCTGGATCAAATTTGTTCTGATTCCTTCTTGGATACCTTCCCTAAGCTGGATTTCTCCTCAAATTTCATTTAATGAACTTTGTATTTGCCTTTCCTTATGGTTTTCCATAATTTTCTTCCATTCCATGTATAAACATTATTTGTTTTATATATTGGCTTTATTTCAGTTGATTCTCAAAAATTTCTTGTTCATAATTATATTTATGTAACCACCTACAGCTTCCAATCTAAAGCCTTGAAATCTAATTTATAGAAAAAATTTCTGCTGCCTGTTTAAATAACAGTGAGTCTTCCTCATTAGTCAGTCTTATCACAATTATTTTACATTGTAGTCTGTAACTAACATCAAATACATATTTTTTTTTGAGTAGCATATTCAGTGCTTCATATTATTTCAGTAAATATTATAACTTTGTGAACTGCCTAAATGCATTTTTGCATAGCCTGAGGGTTTTTGTTGTTTATTTATGGGTGTGATAGTTTTAATTTGATGTTTTTCTGCATACAGTAATCTATTATGAGACTACTTGCTTTAGCCAAATTTGAGCATCCAGAAGAATTGGACAACATGTATGAATGGAGTAAATGCAGTCATTTACATTTTAATTATGAAATGTTAGTGCACAAACCCCATGTTGGATTGTGTGTCTTCTGAACCTAATTGCATCATGTAGTTAATATTGATTGCACTCTTGTTAGTGACAGCAGAACACAGCCATTAGTTACTAAGTCGATTCTTTCTCAGCTTCAGGGATGCTTGATGCCATAGCCATGATTAAATACAACTTCCACCTCTTCTAGCCTTAACCAAGTTATATCCAACCCAAACAGAGTGTGGAATGATTCCAGACACTATCACATTACTTGGCTCAACATTTTTAGCTGTGGTAACTGTTTAATTTCATTTAAAAGTCTGGCAGTAAAAGCCTTTCAGTTTTAAGAAGTGAAATAAATCTTGCAAAAAACCTCACAAATGAATGAGGTAGTTGTTAAATGTGAACAGAGATCACCATCCTCATTAGATCATACCATGTTTTATGGTGTTATTTCATGTACTCATTATGTAATTATAATCATGGACTACCTTGGATTGGAAGGGACCTTTAAGATCATCATGTTCCAAAGCCCTCCCATGCCAGGGACACCTTCTGCTAGACCAAGCCTCTCAAACCAAGCCCCCATGCAGCCTATTTTAAGCTATCAGCATGGTAAAATAATTACAAAATGAGATTCTGTCACATTACGTTGGTATTTGGCAAAGTGTACAATGTTTCTTGTTTGGTTTTTTGTTTCTTTCTTTGGGCTTATTTGGTTGGTTGTTTTTTAGTTTGCTTTTTTTTTAAACAGACAGGAATGACATCATGCACAAGAGGAAAAGTCACTTTAAGAGCAGTCAGTACATGTAAGCCCATGGAAGTTATTAAGGAGTCTGTTACCTTCAGCCAATTCTGTTCATTCAAGCTTCTAAACAAAACATAACATTTCTTACAGACACAAAGGAAATTAGTGCACTCTGTTAAATCATGGAAGGGCAACATATGTTTGGATCAGTGAAAAGGAGGACAAGAAACTTCAGTGGAAAGAAAAGGAAGTCAGGTGCCAAATGAGAAGAATGAAAGGAGGCACTTCATGTTATTCCCAGGAAGTTTTAATCTCCATATGAATTTAATAATTTGTAGGAATTTGTGTATTAGATCAAAGAAGTGAACTAATTTGCTTGGTACACTCCCTTTGAAAGTTTTCAGCTACAGACAAGCATGGAAATTAAATCAATTAGAAATTGAGAGATGTGGTAAGTCTGCACATCCCTTGATTATAAGTGTGCTTGCAGTTATACATTTAGAGTTTATATAAATACAATTCACACATTTATATATGTGTGAATGCATATGTGTGTGTGTAAAATAGATGAAGAGCGAACTCTTCACATAATCTTTATATTATAATAAAATAGTCAAAAAAGGTTTGCAGGAGCTCTCTTCTGGCCTCTTTTTATCTCATAGACCACTAAAGCAGTGACCAACTATTGATCAGTCTAAGCTGACTCTTGCACATCTCTGCATTGTCTAAAGTCTGAATTTTCCCTTTATTATTTTTATCTCCCTCCCTTCAGCTGTATTTATGTCTTTAGCCTTTCTTTGGGAATTACTCTTGTAGATACAGTTATTTATAAAAGAAACTGCAGGAAGGGTAGAAAAGTGAATATCACATGGTATAAGGATAAATAAAGATTAGTACATTACTATGTCAAGCTTTTGCAACCTCTGTATTTTCACAAGTTTTGTACTGACAGAGACACTTAAGAGGGGAAACTTTTACATCACAAATGTGAAAAAAATCAGTAGAATGGCTTTACTGAACTGACAAACCATTCCCTGAAGTTCTGCTGTATAAACTTTTACCTTAAAATGTCAGTTCAAAGGTAGCAGAATGTTACAGTAATAAGATGTAAAGCAACTTTGTATGTTCTTTCCTTTATGTATACAAAACACAGAAATAAATTAGAATTGTAATTGTAAAATATGGTTTTGGATTTTATTTTATTGACTCTGCATGTATTCACTTGTATTTAGACTGCTTTTTTCTTTGTACTCCTTGTGGTAATTTACCAGGAAATCAGCTCCCAGAAAAGAAAAGTAGACATTGTTTTTGTTTGTGGGATTTGGATGAGTACATATTTAAATAAGGAAACATAAAATGCAGATAGGAAAACATTCTTTGTTTGCCAGTAAAGGACGTGGGCAATCACTAGAACATATGGAAATCCTTATTTGATTAAAAAGCAATAGCTATGTTTTATTAAGAATAAACCAAGCAAAAGCTGGTGCTTGGAAAGCTTTTGTCTAGGATCTAACTTCTACTGTTAACATCTGTAAAGTTCCTGGGTTTGAATGCTAAAAGAATTGGACCATGTGTAAAATCAAGAAACTTCTTATTGAGGTCAGAAAAAGAGGCACAGTAGTTGTGTTGAACATGATAAAACCTAATTACTAACCTAATGAATGGAGATATTCTCATTGTTTAGCTTTTCTGAGAGCCTTGGAATAGACTCAGGACCTCTGACTGCTGTGAGATTTGCTGCTTTAACTAAACTGGTTGTATGTTCTGGGCTTGGCATGAATCTACTCTCTTTAGGCACTTGTTTTCCAGTTTAGAAGACAGTTCCCCAAAAATAAAATGCAGAATATGATCTCCCTGATAAGAAACAGAAAAATTGTGAATAGAGACTGTAGTAGAACAGGATCGCTTTTTCTCAGTCTGTGAAAATATAATAAGGAAAAATCCAAGGCAGGCTGCCAACTGAACTTTAAAAATGTAATAATAATGAATAATAGTGATACAATAAATGGACATACTGCGATCTGTATCATTATTTTGATGAGATGACTGATGTGTGCAATGACTTCCTCTGCTGTCTGCTATTTTCTGTCAGAGATGTGACCTTTGCTAGACAGGCTGACAGCTTTATTGGAAGTGAATGTCTAAGCACATATGTAATTTTTTCTTCCATATGGTTGTAAACACACAAATATTCGATGCATTAAAATCAGTAAAAGGATCATGATCATTTATCATGGAGTTTCCTAACTGCTGAGAAGTGGAAAAATAGATTTTTGCAAGCCCTTAAAGGATAGATGTAGCTTATAATACAAAAAATTGTAAAATACCACTCAGTTTGTGAGGTTGGTTGGGGAAATCTGATAATAACACAGAAAAATTGTTCCTTACTAATGGAATTCATCATCTAAATAGTGAGGGGTCAGGCAGAACTTGAACAATTTTCTTTTTTCCTTCCTAGTTGCTCAGATACCGGGACAGGGTTCTGTTTCATGACTTCTGTAAAGCACAGTTCCTTTCCAGTTAATTATAATAACTCCTGGTTGGAGATAGCTAAATAAAGAGGTAGATATTAAAGAGATCCCCTTTTCTTATATAAACTACTGATAATAGCCATGTGAATAGCTCCAGGAAAGCCAAATCTATTTGGGTTAAATTCCTTAATTTCATCATTATTTTTGCTTCAGTTATATTTTCATGCCAGCATGTATCTGTATTTTTCTATAAGCTGCAATTTGTTTATAGAAAGAATCTACAATGTAAGTCATGCATAAAAATAAGTGGATTCATTTGGGGCACACTGTTAAAATTATTTGGGTTATTTATTTATTAGATTTAGTCCAGAGTCATAAATATTTCAAATGTTCATAAGAGCACTTGTATTGGTAGGTACTTCACAGTGCACTACTGTTAACTTGAAATACAGAAGTGGAATAAGAGCTAAAACACTTGAATATACATTATTTCCCATCTAGATTATAAACAAGGTATGAATAAGTGGCTGCCAACATAAAAAATTAATTATATATGTCTAGTGAAAATAATTAACAGAATATGTTCATTTAGATGGATGAAATCTAAACCTAAAAGCATATTTTTACTGTTGTCCCTGTCAAAAGAGTTCTGTTCAAAGTTCAGGTGTCATTATCCATGGGGATAATGGAAGAGAACAAGGTAGGTGTATGATGCATAGACATTCATATTTTAGCCTGCCAATGCATTACTGGGTATTTGGCTTTCCTTTGGAAAATTATCTGTTTTGTCCCTGCCCTCCAGCCAGCCTATATTTTTATTTGTATGGAATACTGATAATTTATTCAGAACTACATTCTTTGACTGTAAGGTTTCTTTCACACTACTTCACATATTATGAATGGCAATGTATGGCTATTTGCTGCTCTTATATCAATTTGGGAAGGAACAGTGTCTAAATTAAGTAAAACCCAAAGATACGAATCATAAAATCTTTTGCATTTGAATTTAAAGGTCTTTATTTCAATAAATTGCTCAATAGCATCATTTAAGAGTAGCTATGCTGATAGTGTTTGGGATTAAATGCCTTATTTTAAATGAAAAAATTTCTTCTTAGAGCATTTACTACTGTAGATTGTTTTCTATATTTTTTCTTTCAATCTTTTAGTATTGTCATTCTGTTTGAGGATTCCTTTAAAAGGGTCTGGTGGTAAAAGAGACCCAGTGACCATCACAGATTATTTCCTGGGCTCTTCAGTACTATGATTAACATAATACAATATAAACCTCACCTGACTTTCTATCATTAGGTGGTTTTGAGGTGTTAACCTTCATTGAAACACTGTCAGTGAAGAGTAGCCACTGTGATCTTATAGGCTAGATCAGTGATTAGCAGAAAAAGTTAAGTGTAGTTTAATTCCATGTTTCAGGCTACAGTAGGAATTGTCACACTACCCCTGAACTCCATCCACATGAGTAAACTTTGCTATTTAAATCATGTTGTTGAATGCTGTTAGGGTTTTATTATGTTTGAGGCAATATTTTTTTCCAAACAGCTGTCTTCCTCAACTTCTGTGAGATCTCTTCATTTTCCAGAGTGCTGCTTCTTTGAATAACATAAATGCAAAATGTTTTGGTATAATTCAGATTCCACAGAAATTAATTCATAAAGCTATTTAGGGGTCACACTCTTCTGGGTTTGATTGGAGATGCTTAAATATTTGCTGAATTTCTGTACCATTGAAAAGGTATGGTCTCTTCCTGAGAATGTATGGAAAGAGAATTAGAGCATGGCAAGTTTGGAAATGTGCAACTAGGAGCTCGTGTAAAATCTGGAATCTGTTAAGAACCCATTACCTGCAGCCTCAGTTGGTACTCTGTGCTGAGGATTTAGCATGGATTATTCCAATTTTACAGACTATTCCTCACTCTTCTAAACAAATAAGTAGAATAAAATATTTTTGTAATTAATTTTATATAGCTATGGCATGCCTCCTCTCATTTTTTTTGTGGTGTTATTTATTATATATAAATATATATATTCTTATAATTTATGTCTCTTTCTTCCTCTCTCTCCTACTTATCTCTTTATACTTTTGGAGAGAAACACCTCTATGAGTGGAAATCCTTTTTAAAAGAAAAGTTGTTACATTTTCTCTTGTGCAGAGCCTCCCAACTTACTCTCTGCACTTTCTGTAGGGTACCTCAAAAGCCTCTGTTTCCAGTACACAAATCTTAGTTTCAGTGGCCTGACCTTTTCTAGTGGAATAATATGCCTCATGGGAATTTTCTACAAGATCTACAACTGAACTCAATGAATATATATGATCTTTCTTGATAGTGAAATGGGAGCTGGGTATCTTTGGAACGAGCCAAGGATTCGGGAAGGTCTGACTTTTGAGAAAGGCTTTGCCTAACAAACTAACTTTGCCTTTAAGCTCCATTAATCATGAAGTATTTCTTTGGTTTTGGGCCAGGAGACTCTGCACCATGCTCAACCATGCCATTGATTTGCTGGTGTGTCATTATATCTCCAAAGGGTAATGCCATAAATATCTTCATATTTTACTGCAGATAATGGGTAGCAGACTCCCTGGCCCTTCTCTTAAACCTCTCAGCAGAAAGTTTCACAGTTCCCTTAGCCTGAGTTCTCTCTTGTGATTCCTAGGCTTGTTCCAAGAAAGGTGATACATGTTAATATCTCCAGGATCTTGTAACTGCAAAATGGACCATACAAGCTGCTTTTTTAATAGATTTCATATACTTAGCTTGAGCAGTCACTTGACAATACAATTTGACTTTCTGCACATTAGATGGCCAGAGGTCAATGATATTGCTCTCTTACCCATGCATAAAGCTCAATAATTTGTTTCCTGAAGCCTTCAGGAATGTCTAGAACAAACTTATTCATTTTTCAAAACTCAGTGTCTGAAGTCCATTTTCTAAACTGTGCCGTTATCTGTGAGCTGCACAGCAAAATAACATATTTCTCCAGAAAGACCAGCAATTCAGCACCATCCACAGAAGGACAGAGGATATCCCACAGAAGGACAGAGGATATCCCACAGAAGGACAGAGGATATCCACCTGAGTGTAGCTCGGAAAAGACTCCACAACCCGAAAGTTGTAAAGTAGACATGCTTTATTCAGCTGAGGCGCATGGGGGATCGCTCCTCCAAAGGCATGCGCACCCTCAGCATTTCCCAGTCCCATCTTTATGCCCCAAAGTGTTACATATGCATGTGACTTCCCAACCCTCCTATACATATTCAAATCCTATCCCTGCCTCTTATTATAATGAGCTTGCTGTTCTCTTGCGCCTTCGCAGGGCCTCCTGGTGGTTGTGGGCAGGGGTCTCGAGGATGAAGTAAGGAGTCTTCCTCCCTGCTGAACTTTTCACCTCCTCTCCTTACGCATGCCCAGTGGAAACTTGGTCTCAGTCCAAACCTCAGGGCCCACTTCATTCAGCTGATGTTTGCAGTTACTTCTTTCTATCAATTGTTTTGTGTTCCCTCGTCCGCCTTTGCGAAGGCCATGCGACATGTTCCGTGTGCGGGCCGTCAGCAACATGTTCCTTAGGAGTCTAAACAAGTAAAACTTATATAGGGGCTATTTGCTAACTCCTTAACTATGCCTATCATTAGCAAGTATTAAAGAGCCAAGGCTACGGCAGATATTTGCACTAAACTTTTAGATTAAAAGTTAGATCATGCTATAGAAATAAAAAAGTGGCAATTTCTGAAGCTTCACCTAGCAATGAAACAACTCTGTACTTTTATCCTTTGTCACGGGCTCTTATGGTAGTCAATCCAGCTAGTGTGGATATAAAGTCACAGAATAGATGGAATATTTCTTACCAGACATTTACTCTACCATTGATAATAACTGAAGAATAATGGTAAGATTAAAAAACCTAATTACAGAACATGGCAGTTGCTGATATATTGTCTTACTCGAAGCTAACAGTATATTGAAACATTTTAAAATATCTTCCATTAATCCAGTCCTATTTGCAATAGCATTAGTTAATTATTTTTCTTTTATATTAACAGAATATAAATTTATATTTATAAATTAATAAAATATTTTAAATTAACAGAATGCGAAGCAGGATTTTCCATTTAGTTTAACTGTGAATCCTTTTTGCCAATGAACTACTTTTATCTTAAAAAAATTAAAAAATTAGATTTCTATTTTAAAGTACTACTTGTTAAAAGGAAAGGCATACAAACAAAATAATAATGAACAGAGAACTGAGTAGATGGAGGCCTATAGAATAGTGATTTTCTTTCTGGCTGTGAAGTTGCATCACAACAGACTGATTATAGGGAGCATACAGATATGGGACAGGTTATGCTGTCTATGTGTGATTGCCCCCAAAAGTGATCAAAACACTTGCTTTGCCTGATTTATTACAGCTTTGCTAGCAGCATCTTTATCATGCAAAAGTAACAATATACAAAAAATTAGACTGCTAGTCTTATGGTTTTTGGCATCTATTTTGCAATTTCATTTAAATCAGTTTTGGAATATAATGCAGGGATGCCTTAAGAATGTTGATCATTTAGTTGGTATTTGTAATTGTACATGATAGAATGACCAGAGTTCCCATTTCAGTGTTTGTTTTCATTTCTATATATGTGTTTCCTTCTGCTTTCCTTCTTTGTGATCCATTTTCTTTTATTTACACTGCATTAAGGAAATAATTATTTTTTGCCAAAGGCTTGACTCGTATGTGTTTACAGAGTACTTATTTTTAATGTTAACCATTCTGAATAGTTTTGTGAGATTGCCAGGTTTACATATAATCCTGCATAAAAATTTGCACTCAGTCCTAATCTCTAAAATGGTAAAATATAAACAAAAAATCAGAAGAAATATGAGTTTAACTTAAGTTAAATTTGTTAAGAATCCATTTAAATTTCCCTTAGCCTTTTTTGTTCTGATTTTTGGATTTAATAAATGGTGCTGTTATTATGAAAGATTCAACATAAATCCATTTTGAGTCTTCTGCTCTCCAGTTCTATATTCAGAGTTAACACAAATTTTGAGAATAGAATTTTGCTCATTACTAAAAAATTTTAAGAAGTAAATAATAGGGGCAAAAAAACCCAGATAAAATTTGTAGCTGACTAGATTTTTTCACTCCATAAATGTTTTGCTCTCAGCCAATTCAAAATACTTCCATGCCGAAATTATGCAGAAACATATGACAGACACACTTTATACCATTTTTTCAGATGATCCATATAGTCACCAATAATGTGTAAGAATCAAATGCTAATCCTTTATTTTGCATGAACATAGGTGGTCCAGACAAGGGATTGCTTTCTTCCACAACCCAGGTAAGGCAGTTGTGCCGGTTTGGACACAAATCCAGGAGGAAACAACCCAGAAGGGAGTCTCTCTCCTCTCTCCTGCCAGCCAAGCAAGCAGGTCCCAGCAGCCCCCACCCCTCATGGGTCCGGGAGAAAGAATTTCTCAAACGAGAGTGAAAAAACCCCTGTTTATTCAACAAAACGAGCTCCCCCCTCCCTTCCCAGAGGTGGAGGTCGATGGGTTTCCCCACAGTTCTCTCACGTGTCCCAGGCCCAAGGCCCGAGCCCAGCCGGGCCCTGCCTGATCGAGGGGTCCCAACCACGAGTTCCAGAGATGGCGAGCTGGTCTCGGATGAAGGAAATGAGCCGAAAACCGTCCAGAAAGGAGCAGAAGCCGCAGAAGCAGATCTCCGTTCCTCTCCAGCTGACAGCTGGAAAGAAAAGGTTGAGAGCAACCCCCTCCTCCTCCACTACCAGCAGAGGGAAAAAAATGTCTCCAGCCAGGCAAAAATCTGTAAACATTGTGGCTGCAAGGTCAAGTGAGCCGCTGTGAAGAGTCCTCCCGGCTGCAGTTTAAAGGTACAAAAAAATCTCCAGAAGGAGATGAGGAATACAAGATTGTCACAGAATCACCCCACGACAGTAGTCTACCCCTGGATTCATGAATTCCATGTTTTTCTTGTTGGTCTAATGAATATTGAGCCATTTGTATAGTTTTCTTTCAAGACGTGAGAGATTAAGTCAACACTGAGTATTGGGATAGTTCTGAGTAAAAAATGGAACGTGTACTCCTCTTCCAGGGTTCAGACTGTTAAGAATTGTTTCTTTCTCCAAAACTTGCAAAATTTTTACATTAAAAATCTTTGAAACCAGTGGAGTGTCCCAGTGAGAACTTTGTATATCAACGTTCTCCCAATGAGAACTTTGTATATCGTCATATTTCCTGACTAAGCAAAACAAAACAAAATCCTTTGAATTTCTACTTTATTCAAGAAAAAAATACTGTTTTAAGAAGCTCAGAAATTTATGAAGACACAGAAATGACTGTTTATCTTTTTTTTTCCTCTTTCCTCCCCATATCTTGTAATTAAAATAAGTGATAGAAATTTGACAAGTTATCAGAGATATCTGTAAAGAAATTCTTTATTTCTATAGCATTCTACTATCTTGATAAGTTTTTTATACATTATTAACATTTTCTAGCATCCCTCTGTCTTTACTAAGGATGCCTAATTATGAAAATTTCATACTTCTGAGAAACTCAATATACAAGATTAAAAAAAAACCACAAAAGCCCCCCAAACAACAACCCAAACCAAAAACAAACAAACAAAGTGCACACAAAAAATATTTTTTAAAAGACAAACAGATTTCTTTTGTATTAAATTGCATTAATTTCACGCCACTGAGCTTTATGTTCTGTTCCTTTAAATTGCACATGAGCATAGGGCCATTGAGATTTGTTTCTGCTGATGTCAAAATAATTTATATGCAGGGAAATGAACAAAATGCTGAAATATAGTAATATAAAATATAAATATAGAAATATAAACCACAAATATGCAAAATAGGTACATTAAACTCTACAAATCATAGTTAATTGGATGGAGCTTCCTTTAATTTAATTAGATGTGGCTCTCTGACCCTAATGCCCAGAAAATATTCTGGTCTTAAGGTAATTGTTTCTATAAAATGCCAGTGTTATATTTCAGTTGTCACTGCAACTGTTTATTTTTGTGATTTGTAGGGTTAAACACCAGGAAGTAGGAAAAAAAGTGGGATTCTTATTGTAAGCTGTGGCTGGGAAAAATAATAATCCTGAACTGAGAGAAGCAGTTCCCCTTGTCTTCCTTAGAAAATGAAATTCCATATAATCTCAATGCTCTATTGTCCAGGAAATAGGTTTCAACAGAAAGAAAGAGTATAATGACTAACATTTTTTTAAAATTTATATTCCATTTTCCATTGTCCCTAATCAGATCTTAAACTCTATGAGACAGAATCTGTCTTTTTAAACAAAGCCCTAGTAATAATTATGCCTGTAAAGAAAATTATATCTGAGAGTGTAAGCTGACAACAACTAAATTAAGGTTTTTCTTTCTTTTTTTCTCTCCTTGTCTTTATATGAAGTATCACTCCCATTCAGTGTACATTAAGAAAGGATATTTTTCTGTTAGTCATATCTGGTGTCACGTGCACATCCACTAAGTGTAGGAGGATGAAGTTCCCCTGAAAGGAGAGATTTGGCTTAAGTAGTTAAGTTCATAGATGAAGTAGAAAAAGAACCTCACAGACTCACAAAACTGGTTCCTCATACTTGACATGATCAAAGTGGAAACAAAAAGGACACAGATATAGCAGAGTGTAACATTTCAAGGGAAAAAATTGTGAATGAGTTCAAATGAGTGCATTATTGCTTTTTAAATACATTGACATTTTGCAAATAGCACTGGAACATTAAACTTACAGAAAAATAACATAATTCTTATTTGAAATCTGGCAAAAAAACCCTAAGCAATTATATGCTATAAGGTGCATAAGTTTTTTGGAACTTTTCTTTGGCAGCTGTGAAAGTGTGGGATTGAATTGATAAGGCAAACCGTATTTAAAAAAACAAACCTCAACAACAGAACAACCCTCAAAGCAAAGAACAAGAGAGGACATTCCATGATTACCAAGGACTTCCAGCCATTAATTTTTCAGCATTATTTATTATTTAGAATTGTGTAGCTATTCACACTGGTCTAGGACCTAAATATTAAGTACCTGCAAGGGACATATAAGCATTCAACCAATCAGAGAAGTTTAAAAACTTTTAATGATTTGAAATATAGTAAGATTTAGAACATTTACAAATAAATATTCTTCTTCTGAAATACTAAGAGCTATGGTCTAGTTTCAAATGATTAGCAGACAGAAAGTTGACAGAATTTAATCATGCAACTGTATTATTCTAAGGTGTTTTCTCCCACTTCCAGATTGCAGTTTCACTCTTCCAGAGGATTCACTCTTTTCAGATGATTTTGGTGTGAATGTAAATAAAGGAAAATCTGTTTACACTTGACATTTTGAATAATCTTTTTGTCTTGGCACAGGTGAAGGAATACAAGAGATTGTTGTAGCTGCAAAATTTAGCTATTAATTCTTCTGAGAATTGCCAGTAATTTGTCTGGGGAGAATTTCCTTCTTACGTCTGACAACTGTTTCTAGAATCATTGTAGGAGCCCTACTGCTTTGTTTCTCTTTAAGAAAATGAAGAAAAAAAATTGTTTGTATAAAAATTATTGTTGGCATTTTCCTCTTCTCAGAATTTTTTTTGTTGATCTTTGTTTTAGGTGGAACAAAATTCTGCTGTGAGAACCAGGCCATCTTTAAGAGCTTGCCTGGATGGAAGAAAGTCCTAAAACCAGAACATTGTTGTACCTCAAGGTCTCTAAAGAACTTGAAATTTTCTAGGTATGCATGTTTTCCCATCTAGAGTAATGTACATATATTGCTTCTGAAGGACCTGTTTTTGTTTTCTGAAGGAAAGGTTTTTGAAAAACCTGTATCCACCACTAATAATCGACCAGCTCATCCTTCTTTAATTCCTTTGGCAATGATGGGAGTGCAATGATGATGCATGAGAGTTTGAGAATAGAAAAATCCTTTTGCAAATGTAAAAATTCAGATCAAAATCTGCCTGCTTGCACAGCAGAACTGTCTTATGTGATAACTAAAAATGCTGACAGCAACTATCTTATTAAATAATCATACCCGCTAAAACATAAACACATACTTTTAAAATTAATCTAAAATACTTTGTTCTGATAGGAATATGAATATCTACTTTAGGTTGAAACACAAGAGTCGTGTAAAAATGTGTTATTATAAATTCATTATGGATGAGATTTTTTTTCTGGTTAGACTGAACAGCAAATATTGTTTACTCATCACAAAATATGTATTAAATTTCATATATAAAACAGCAAAAACTAATCAGATTCTTTAAAGTGATTATAGCAAATATTTGTAAAGTTTTAATTTTGTAGGTTAGTAGACTGCTATCATTTCAAACTAGCTTTGAGGCTAAAATGAATATTTTACATAAAAATCTAATAGAGCTTTTGCTGTAAACTTACAGAATAGGTCTCTAAACTGTCACGGCCATTGTTTTATTTCATTCTGACACTCAAACACATAGTCTCAACAGAATTTTTCTGTCAACATGATGAGATTTCTGTGACATTTTGTAAGCCCCTGAAATTTATGGCAAATTGGTATTCATAACATCCTATGAAGGGGCTGTGGAAGTATGCACTTAATGATTCTTATTTAACAAAGTGTGGCTACTTTGGCCACTATACATCAAAGGCACTTAAAAGTAATTTACTAACTTGAATATTTTATTCAACCTATCAATGGGCAATCTGTACAGATTATGTATGTATGTATGTATATATTATGTATGTGTGAAGCCCAATCCTAGTTGCAGGACTCTTTGTCTTAAAAATGGGGTAAAAATGAATTATTTAGAGGAAATCAGTGCAATATTTTGGAAGTGAGTGCAGAAAGCATCAACATAACGACTCAGCAGTGTAAATACAATAATATGTTTGTTATTCTAGGACCAGGTCAGAAGAGAAGCAAGACAATTTTACTTCTACCCTTTTGCTAAAGCAAAAGGAGTTGGAGGAATTCCAGAAAGACTCAGAGAGGTGTGGTGGTTTAATATTGGTCAAACACCAGACACCTATGAAAGTCTTTTGCTCATCCTCTCTTGCTTTCTGTTGGGCAGAGGAGAGGGACAAAAAAAATAACAAAGGGCTCATAAGTTGAGATAAGGACTGGGAGAAATATTCTAAGGGCAAAACAGGTTCAAATTTAAAGGTATAAAGTAAATTTATCATTAACAGAGTCAGAGGGGGACAATGAGAAGTAAAATAAGCCTTTATCCACTGTTTTTCGCCCCAGCTCCTCCCTCTTTCCCCCTGACAGCACAGAGAGACAGGGCATGAGGGTTTTGGTCACTTCTTTTGAGATCTCTTTCAAGATCTTTTTTCTGTTCAGGGGGAGGAGTCTTCTCCTTTACCATGGGATCCCTTCCATGAGCAAACAGTCTTCCCAAAATTGTTGTGGTGTCGCTCACCCACAGGGTGCAGTCCTCTAAGGATAGGCTGCTCTGTCTCTGGATAGATAGGAAGCAAGGGTTCTCTATCTCTGGAAGCAGGGCCCACTCTCTCTCTCCCACTGGGTCACAGCTTTCTCTGGCATCCACCTGCTCTGGCGTGAGCACTTTTCCTATGGGCTGTGAGTGGATCTCTGCAGCCCCCACAGACTTCATGCTTTACAAGGGGACAGTTTGTTTCACCAGAGTCCTCACCACAGCTTGCAGAGGAATCTTGGCTCTGGTGCCTGGAGCACCTCCTCCCCCTCCTCTTTTCCCACTGACCTTGGTGTCACCATGCTGTTCTCCCTCACATGTCCTCACTTCCTCCTCTGCTCTGACTAGAAGAAAACCTGCTGCCTGTAGGTACCCTTGCCAACAAGTCCCACCAATTCAAAGGTTCCTGCAGGATCCCACAGCAGTTGATCTCATCTGAGTTCTGCACTGGGGAGTCACTCACCATGGTTCCAGCGCCGTGGCACTGGTGCTATTTAATGCCTCTCCTCATGTGGGATGCCAGGAAGGGGAAGCCACCACCACCAGCCCTGCCCTTCTGCCCACAGTCTGCCTGGTTAGGGGTGGCCAGGCAGGCAAGGCTCACTGTGGGCTGTGCTGAGATGGTGGTGGTGGCTGTGCACCTGGTGTAAGTAGTCTTTACCTGGTGTAAACAGTCTTTGATGCTGACATTGACATTGCTCTTGAGTTCAGCTTTAATTTTAGTGTTTTCACAGGTTTTTTTTTTTATTTCACTGAAATCAGCTTGAGAAACTGAAACTTTTTGCAAAACTTCAAAGTTTTTCTGGACTGATTGTCTACTACTAAAACTTTATGGCCTTCTCTAAAAATCAGTCCTCTTCTTAAGGAAAAAACTTTTTACTTTTTTTTTTTTTAATTGATGCATAGAACTACTGAAATCTGAGGTCTCCATCCATCTGGAAGAAAATGCCAAGGTTGTTAAATAGTTCCTATGCTTGGGCTGGGGCTGAACAGCACTACATTTAGAGGTTGTGACAGAAATGATGTTGATTTTTTATAGAAACCAGAGTCAATCCCTGCATCATCCTCTGCCCTGCTTGTTGAAACAGAGGCAGAGGAAATGATGGCAGTCAGTTGTACCACAGTGGCTGCAGACACTGATGTATGTTTAGCATGCTGCCCATATGGTTCCTGTGGGAGACCTATGGCTTTGGTTTATGCCTTAAATTTGTCCAGTCCTGTTGCAAGACAGAATTCTCACTGTTAAGTCTGAGCAGAGGTGTAATTTATATTCACAATTTCATTTAGGAACACAACCTCCTAGAAGAGGGCTGCATTAGAGAAAAAATTAAGTGATTTATAGGTATTCTTTGACTATTGACTTGGATTATTCTAGTGCAATACGAGCTTCCAACCTTAAAAAAAGGTCAAAGCTATTAGAGATTGATCCATTTCATCTCCTACTGAGAAAAATGGGAAGACTTCAATGACTTCACAGGGAGCTTAGCTGGCATAGCAAAGTCTTCCTGAGAAGTACTATGTGGCCTAGCTGAAATCCACCAATTATATTATATTTTGCTGCAAGGTCTGGGTAAGGTCATAGTTACATAAGTTCTCTATTTAAGTGCATGTTCCTACAATTCAGATTGTACCAAGTTAGCACAAGTTCAGCAAAATCTAAAGTATATAACAGTGGTAATCATTTTATCTTGCTCATCAAATAAGAGGGTTTATCTTTATGTAACTTCTTATTCCACAGTATTGGTGGTTTGATCCTGGTCCCACAAGTGTACAAACATGTAAACAAGTGATTTTAAGCATTTCTTAAAAAAGGTTAAAGTACAGGCTCTGGGACAGTCACTCTTACAAATATGCTCACGTCCTAACTTCTCCATTATTCTCCAAGCATCCTCAAGTAATGATCACTTGTAAAGGATCTACTCTAGTTTTCTGTTTCAAACTAGTGTTTTTCTTGATTCAAGGGCCATGGAAAATTTATCATTCCAACATGTTTTCTTCTTAAGACTGTGTGAGATATCTTTGATTTACTTCTTTCTGAGGGCGTCCCTGCCTGGCAATAAATAAATATATCTCTGGTTTAATGCTATTTCTCCCCTTGGGTGTCTTTCAAATGCTTTTAACTACAAGGGATTTTGCTGAAGTAATCCATCAATGCTAGTAAGACCTCATTCAAGCTGTGGAGGCCAGTATATAGTAATATGAGTGGATCTCAAGGACGTTAAAAGAACATTTACCATGCATAGAGCCATGTCTCTTTCTCACAGGGATGTTCATCTAGGTGTGACAATTTTAATTAAGAAAGTAGAGCAGAATTTGAAAATGTTTCCCTGATTTTTCCTAACAGTTGGGAAACAGTTTGAATGTGGGTAAAAGCATCTACTTTAGTTGGAAAGAATGAAAATGGAAGCAAATAAGAAAACAAAGAAACAAAACCCCACAACAAAACCAAAAAACTCACCCAACCCCACCATAACCCATACCCTAACCCTAAACCCCCCTCCCCCCCAAAAAAAAGGAACCAAGCCCTTTTCTGATATTTTCTGCAAAAGAGTCAATTATTAGTGCAACTACAAAATTTTAAGTTTTTTTCTTTCCCTTCAACTGATGTGAAGGCAGAAGAAAAAGCCAAGCAGGCAGGGAAATTCACACTTTTCTCCGTCTACCAGTACTCTCTTATTTTTCAGGTTTTGTATCAAACAGTAAACTCTTATAGAATCAGACAATGAATTACTATATATTTTAAATAGTAATAAAAAAAATTTGCTACTGAAGTGTTAATGTGGAAATAGTTCGTAGTTTTTGGAATAGTTCTGAAGGGATTAATTATTGCATCCCTGGAGTCAGGCTATAAAACAGCTTAAGGTGGAAATCTGAAAATGATAAATAGTATTTTGCATGTTCACCCTGTTTTATTCATAGCATATATTTTATTTACCTTATTTTATTCCTATACTATATGGCCATTGTGCCCTGGATATTTATGTGCAACTTGATGTAGGAGTATATTACCACTATTATTTTGAAAGAACACTTTTCAGTTACTCTGTAGCAAAACCAAGACTGAACACCTGAACAAACTGATAGATCTTCCAAGGAAATAAAATATTTTATTATAACTAAGGTGTAGGTATACAAATACTTGGTTTTCATAGCTATTGCTTCTGGAGACACTTAGGAGCATTCCCATTACATCTGAAAACTTAGTGCCAGGCTGGAGCTAACACCAAGACCCTTGATATATCAAGATTCTTTACTGCAGCTGTGCCTTTGCTGTATGCTTTTTGTTTGTTCCCATGCTGAATAAAAGCCTGCAGACCAAGTTTCCCTATAATTCTGGATAATTGGGTTATTAATTTTAAACTCCTTGGACGGTAGGAGGAAATAATCACTGTGCCTGTATGAATTGGAAAGATGCCATTCCACTGAAACCAAGGTGAGACAATTTGTTTCTGGAATATCAGGGAGAACTGAACTGCTGCAGAATTAATGCCTTTTTGAGATAAAACTAGACTAAACAGCTTTAACCTTCTCTTTACTTGTTGATGTTTGCACTTCTGAACATTTTAATTGAGGCTTTTCTTTTGTTACACATAAACAAAAGCTTTGTCCATCTGTTTGAAGAGAAATGTTATTTTGTTTAAAAGAACCCATTTTAACAATTAAACTGTAATTCATTATTTTAAAAGCATTTGGTCCTATCCTAAGCTAGTGTAAAATCAATATTAAGTTAATAAGAACAATACATGAGAAAAGAATCTAATAATTTACTTCTTCCTCCACACAATTTATGCAAGGGCCAACATGTAATATTATCCTAAGTTAAGCAATATCATTTTGTTTGTCATACAACTGATTGTATCTGTCCTGTTTGATCTGTGAGATGTAAAGCTTTAGGAAATAATTAAAAGCTTTGGCCTTGGACATGATGTTTCAGCTTTATTTTCTCTGCCTTCAAAATATTAATATATTGAAGTTTTTAAAAAATTGCTTGTAGTTATTCCAGACTACAGTCCATAAATCTAAATTCCAGATATAGCTAGACTATATCTACTTTAATTTCTTAAAATTCAAGTATCTCTAAACTTCACTACATGTCAAAGAATTCAGTACACAGACACCACTAATATTTAAAGCTGAGCACCTAAAATTTGGTTCTATTAATAAAACATTGGAGCACCAAACAACAGAATATGTTTTCTCATCAGTTATCAGATGTCCATGGAAAGTGATGAATTCTGAGGAAAGTAAGATGATGATGTCAGTTTTCAATAACAGACAAATACTTTAGGGAATAGGTTACTATTTCCTTTCTGATAATGACTAAGTTCTTGCACAACCATAAAGAATGTGATAGGTATATGAAGTTACAGCTGCAGTCGTTGAGGATATTTCTTTAAATGTGAACTCTCTAATAATATAATTGATCATAATCTATATAATCTTAGGCTAAGTGAATGTTTATTTGGAGTTGGTCAATATTTTTTCTGTTGAATAGTACTGACTATAAGCAGCTTGAGAAATATGGAAGCAGTAAAGGCTTAGTACATTTAAGAAGAGCAAAACCACGAGTAAGCAAAAAAAATTATGCAAGTTGCATTAATTCAAGGAATAATCACTAGATAGCCAGTGAGTTTAAAGAGGTTAACACTAATTCATTGCATCTACTTTGTAAAAATGAATGTCTGGANAACCTTGAATGGCATTACCTCTCAGCTGATGACAATAGAGGGTGCTTAATTAAACCATTTATCAGTCATGAAGGAATGATAAATGGAGGCATCTTAAATAACTTCTATAAAAATCTCAGGAAAAATATTTCTATTTGAGAAAATAAAAATGAAGTATAAAAATATAGAAAGCTGCATTATCACTTAATAAAAGTGCTCTTCATTTGAAAAATTCCAAAATGTTTAAAGAAAAAAAATCTTTAAGAATTCTAGCTATTCAAGATAAGATTAATAAGGAAAACAGGGGTGTTTCTAGCACCTCATGACAATTATCACTTGCAGTGCTGTTCAGGGATAAAACATATGCATTTCATCCTCTAGATTTGCACAAAATGCTTTCCATGAGCTTTGCCTGCACTCAGCATACTTGGCCTGTTTGCCTTGACCCTCCCTGATGGACCAGTGGTAACATTTCAGCTGATACCTACTTTTGCAGTCAGTGAGAACTGGGGGTGCCAGTAGTCAGATCTTCAGTTCCAAAGTCTGTCTTGAAAGAAGAAACCCAGAAGGATGTATCATTGTGCATTATGGAAACTGACCTGTGGCAAGGAGCACAAACTCAGGATTTCTCTCATTTGGAAATGGGAGCTTCTGGAGGTAGGTTCAGGAGCTTCTGAAGGTAAATTGATTTACTTCTTATTTTAGGCTACTTAGCAACTGTATAGGAATATCTCAGCAAGAAACAGAACAGCAGAAATGGACATATTAAAGAGAACTAAAAAATGAGTATGGTGTTATGTGTGTGTGTATTTAAATACAATCAAAGCTTCTGCTTAGCTGAATGGTTCAAAACAGCTGCAGATCAAAGGAGAATTCTACTTTGTGTGTGGCATCCCTGAGCCAGGGAGGAGCAGAAGTGTTTCACATCAGCTGGAAAACTTGTCCCTGCTATCAGGAACCTTTCTCTAATGCAATGCTTCTTCCTTGCCACAGCTCCTCTCTGATGTTTCTGCCATAAGAACTAAGGAATGCTTTGATCCTATACTTTGACTCTCTACTAATCTCAATCCTCCAAAATGCATCTTTTCCCATCGATCCCATCTCTCAGAAATTAAAAAGGTACAATTTTAAAACTTAGCAGAACAAATAAAATGGCAAGAACTACTTTTACTTTTATGTAAATAATGGATAAGACAAGAATTCAGCCTGTTTCATTTCTGTTTAAAGATATCATTGTCTATGGGATGTGCTAGTAGAAAGCCTGTGGAGCTGATCAGAGGATTAGCTTTTACACCAGCTGTTGCTACTGAGTGAGAGAAAGCCAGTTCTAATTCAACATATTTCTCCATCACTTAAAGCACCTTGTCCCTCAAACTGGCTGCCCATAAGCTTACTTCAGTTCCATTTTCATTGAAATTGAAGGCAGCTTTAAATATTAGTTTTTAAAATACCTGTATTCATAGAGCTGTCTGATTATCTCTTCCTGAAATGATATATATTATCACTTCATCCTGAACTAGACAAAAATTTGTAAAGACTAAATATGTTTTAGAAAGGGATGTCTAGAAATAATTTATTTTGAAACATAAAATTTTCTTCCTTTCTGACAGCTGAGCTGGAAAACTTTTGCTGAAAATCAGTGAATTAAGGGTCAAAAGTAATTTATACTCTCTGACTAAAAATTGTAAATGCCTTTCCACTACAATTTTTTTCTTTGAATACATTCTTTTAAGTAGCAAGAAATACTTAAATAATCTCTTACATAATTTTTTAAATTAGTATACCCTTTAAAGGTCTATATATCTTGCTCTTATTCTGTATGGAGTAGATGAGCCTGAATTCTTGTAATATAACATAACTTCAAATGAATTAATTACTGAAAATTCAGGGACACAAGGTGAGAGACAGTAGTAATCTGATAAAGGGCAAAATGTTAGATACTTGGTAGAGAGACAGAAGAGCCAAAGATGGATAACAAAATTTGGTGGCTGAGAGACTAAGGGAGGCTCAGTCTGTCTCCTCTCTGAAAATAATTCTCCTGGTTCTGGTCAGGGTAGTGGTAACTTTTTGCAGTAGCTTGGAGAATCTTGGTGAGGATACTGGATTGGGGAATGCCATTCCTAAACCATGACAATACGTATGGGAGGATGATGAAATGTGTTAAGCTTGGATAGTACCTGCAGGTTATTGATTCATAACCAAATGCCTTTAAAAATTTTATTATCTATTATTTATTTGTTGAAATGTCTGGACTCCATATAAAGTAAATCATCAGAATAGCACCAGTTTGGGAAATACTGCTATGAGACTTAAAATTTCAAAACTAATATTAGGGGAAGAAATCACTAGTGTTGATTTCAAAATCTGTGCCAACTTTGGAAAAAGGGAGGCAATGATAATAGAACTGGGATATTGAATTATAGACATATTTTCACTTGTCACATTCTTAAGTAATACTAATAACCTTTCTCTATAACTATGTAACTAAAATTTTTAGAAGCCCATCCAGGCAAGGCTCATGAACCGCACAATTTCCTCATTCCTGTTTTCAGCTACTTCCCCAATGGATAAAGTACATATGATCACATTTCCAACCTACTAAGCTTAAATTTTACTTTCTTAATGATATTTCAGTGTCACCACATGTTTCTGCTTTGCCTAAAGGGTTCCTACAACTTTCTGCTAACTCGAGTCCACAGATCTGTAATGTAGTCATGCTGTTTTCTATCCTCCCCCCCCTACAATCCTGCCCTAAAAAAAGAAAAAAAAAGCATAGCATCATCAATATTGGAAGAGACCTTTAAGAACATCAAGTCCAACCATCAATCCACTGCCACTGTAACCCCTAAACCACTAAACCACATCACTCACTGCCAGATACAGATTCTTTCTGAACACCTCCAGGGATGGTGACTCAAACTCCTCCCTGGGCAACCTATTCCAATGCCTGGGCACCATAAAAGTGATTTTTTTTTTCTAATATCTAATCTGAATCTATTCTAAGACGTGCATACTTCATAGAATACATACTTCCCTTGTACTTGTTGACTTCCTTATTGAGAATAATTCCTCAAGCAAAGAATCTGGAGAAATCAAGTTCCTGTGGATTTTTGCCTCTTGACCAAGTCCTATGGTTTTTAGTGTGCTCTAAACTGCAAGTGAAAATTCCCTATGTGCAAATTTTATAGTTTCTTTGTTAGCTCCACTCCTTTGATAAACAAACCAGAAAAATATACCTTTGCATGTTTTGAAAATCTGTATAAATTGAGATCTTTTGAAAACTAAGTTTTCTCTCAAACTAGACTTAATTGTAACAGTGATTTCATAACAGAAAGGTGGGGGCAGACTGATTTACATCTGAGGAGTGTGATGGGAGGTTTCATATTCTGATCTAATGTTTATTTTCATGTATGTGCAAAAGTCTTGCTGGTTTCAAAACCTGGAAAATAGCCCTGTGATTAAGCTTCCTTATCTCCAAATTTAAATCTACTGCAGAAGATGAAAAATGGCATTTCAATGCAAGTACTCAGCAAAACATGGGAAAATAACTTTAATTTAATAAGCAAATTATTTTCCTATTAATTAAATGCGTATTGATTGTTGCAAGAGCAATTATTGCGTTTAGCAAGTATGAGAGAGATTAATCTAGTTGCAATCTAATTAGTTTAGAATTGCATGGGCAATACAAATACATAATTAGAAGGAACTGCATTTCTAGGAAGCTGAGGATTTATTAATGAAAAATGTTCTGATTGTATGAGTACTTATTATAGAATTCAGGTAATTTTTTCAGTTTTTAAAAGCTGCTAGTTTACCATCTCTCCAGAAAAGAATATAGAGAAGAAGACACGAGACAAGTACCAGCCATGTTCATAGCCTAAGTCTGTATTAGAACTATTTATGTTAAATGAATAAAACTCAGTTTCCTTACCACCAAAGGGCAGAAATACTGCCATATAAAAAAAGAACAGAGCTTCTGCACTTGCAATAGATGGATGAAGGAGAAAATAAATGAAGAGATGCCATTAAAATATGGTGTTCCCTCCTGCAGTGTAGAGGCTGTGTGGCAAAGTAAAGCACAGCACACCTGGGATTGTCTGCCAGAGGATCTGTAGATGTGAGAAGCCTGAATAAAACAAGCCACTGAGTATATTTGTGTAACGAGGACGAATAGCCCCTTTTCCCTCTACACACAAAGACTGGCCATGAAAATCCTTACAGTGGATTTCCTAAAAGTTATTAAATCAAAATGTTTTCCCTGACAGGGCTGAATGATTTTTATACAGTGATTTTGGAGGAGATGGAACATAAATTTTAGCAGTGCTGGGCAGTATTTTATAGCTCTATAGGCCAAATGAGGTTTGTGGGTCATTCTGAAGCCGTTGCTAGTGAAACAAGCAAGGAATGCTGTTGAGGATTCAGTTGTTTCCTTTTGTTAGGGAATTTTGTCCCATGAATTCCTAAGAAACGGTAATGATGACACTTAAGGAGAACAAAAGAAGTGGCCAAGCCCAGGAGGCACCTGGCTGCACCTCTCTGTCTGAGGGTTTCTCGGAGAGGGGCACAGACCCCATGAGAATTGGGCTGGTGAGAGACGGCGCAGGGGCAGCTGCGCTCTCCCTCTCTCTCTTTCTCTCTCTCTCTCTCTCTCTCTCTCTC
>VZRX01005869.1:0-51886 GCA_013398075.1 Notiomystis cincta | reverse complement strand
CGGACGCGATCGAGCGGGAGCAGAGCCGGGCGCGGGGGTCCCGGCCCAGGCGGGGCCGCGCTCCGGCCGCCCTGGCCCCATACGGCCCCAGGTGCGGCTGATTTTTGGAGCCAAAAGCGAATTCTCTGCCGGTTTGGCGGCACCGCTGCCGCATTCTTCTCTGCAGGCTTTCCAGGGGGAATTCGGGGACCGGCCGGTGGCATCGCCCACCGGAACGCCTCCTCGTTCCCCCAGAATGCCACGGCTGAGACTGTGACCCCCTTCCTGGTTACGGAATTGCGGGGTGCTCCTGCCCCTTCCCCGGGCCGGGCTTCTCGGAAAGGACTTTGCAATGCTGCGGCTCCCCAGGGGAGTGTCCCCCGCCCCGGGGAGGGAGGGTAGTGCCCTCCCGCCCTCTCTTCCCCACCACCACCCCTCGAAGAAGGTCATGTCAGTGATGGTCTCCTGTGATCCGGGGGCTTCCAGCCTGGGCAGCCCCACGTTATCCACAGGCTGTTTCACCCAGGTCTACACGCCAGCGGCTGTCAGTGTCCCCGCTTCCCGGGGCGGGTGTCTCTGTGACACCCCCCAAGGCCCCGAGCTCAAGACCCTGTGTTCGGCCTCGGCGGGACGGCTGCCGGTAAGATGTCTGCATCCCGTCTCTTCCTCGGGCATTGCTTCGGAGGCACGGGAGGCTGGGGATGGTGCTGGGTGGGGAGCACGGAGTGGGTGACCCCAGCACGTACAGCCCACTCCCTTTCAAATTTTGCACCTTATATTGGAGTCTGCACCCTCTAATATGTCTTTCTGGGAGTGGAGGAGGGTGAGATCTGAAATCAGAAGTCGCAGAGAAATGGCTCAGATGTTTCTCAACTTCCCCTCGCCCCTGCGTGCCCGCGGCTCCGGCTTCCGCTTCTTGGTCTTTTTCGGCCTCTTTTCCTCTCTCCAGCTTGCAAAAAGTCCTGGTTGTGCCTCAACACGCGCTCAGCAATCCCAGGCCCTTTGAGAAGCCCTTTCTACGGTGGGGAAATGTGGAATGGGTACAGGCAGAGCCCCTCTCTGCTCTGGGCACGGGGCACCAGCCCTGCCCTCTGGCTCTCCCCACTTTGGAGCTGTGACCCCCGGGGTGACCTGTCACCCGGGGAGCTGGGGGGACACGGGACAAGGGTGCTACAGCGTCGCGTTTAAGCTTGGTTTCTGCACTGTGGTTACAGTGAGGGCTGGCAGTGGCTGGTTGGGGGGGGAGGGGGGAGGCGTGTCTCATCCTCCATGGATCACCCCAAGGCTTTGTAGCTCAGACCCTGATGCTGGGGTTGCTGTCTCATATCCCTGCTGCCAAGCCGCGGGGTCACGGCTGTGTTTACAAACGCCAACACTAAGCTAGAAAGCTACCCCTGAACAGAGAAACTGAGGCACAAATCGGGTGCTGACTCCATGCCCAGTGTCAGGGCACACAGGAGGCTCTGCCCACTTGTCCTTGCTCCCGGAGGGCCCCCTCTGAGTCCCCGGCCCATCGGCCCGATGGCAGCTGGCATTTAATTCCTGCCTGCTCCAGCCTGGGCACACATCCAGCCCTGACTGTGAGCCTCTGTTCTCCCCNCAATCCCTGATGCTTGGTGCCAGCTGGGGACATTGCCGCGGCGGGTGGAGAAAGAGTGTCTTTGCTTCCCCCTTTGTGCCCTTTGTGCCATGGCTGGGGGGCTGGATGGGGCCGTTTCGAGTCCCATCCCGGGGGACTTCGGGACCACCTGTCTCCTCTCCGGGTCTTTGTCTCTGAACCGCGCGAGATGCCACATCCTGCACTGCCGGGGGCTGTTGTTTAAGAGGACCACCATTGCTGCCCCCTCCTTTAAAAACACCCTACAGACTCCCAGTACCGTTTCTGTGGATGTGCAGAGCTGGTTTTGGGCTAACGGCCTCTTTGTCATCATCATTATCACCCACTCCAGGAGGTGCTCAGGGTACTCCTTCCTCCGCTGTCCCATAAACGTGGCCGGGGAGGGGGCAGGGACGGGCTTGTGTGACACTTGAGGATGTGAAGCGCTTGTCCTTAAGTGACACCTGGGATCAGGACGTTTTGGGCTAACGGCCTCTTTATTGTCACCACCAACATCATCATCATCACCCACACAAGGAGATGTTCGGGGTGCTCCTGCCCACGACCGTTCCTTGAACGGGGTCTGGGGGGCTCATGTGACTACTCGGGATATGTCCTCTATCCCCCTTGGTGGCTTGCGAGAGGCGTTCCCCCCTGTCCCCCTCTCATTCCCTGCTGCCATTATTCCATTCGCAGAGCTGAACATACTATTTCCAGCCCTGGTGTGGTACTCGCAGCCCTGACAGCTGGGGCTCCTGCCGCATGCACCCTGTTTATGGCACAACCTTTGTGTGCAGAGCCGAGGCAATCAGATAACGAGCCTTTCCTCCCAGTTCCCAAGCAGGGCAATTGCGGCCGCTCCCACCGGCTTTGTGCCACGTGAGTGATCTGGGATCACATGGAGGAGCCTATCACCCCACGGGAAAGCGGGATGGGTTGTCTCTCATCGTCCAAAAAAGACTTACATTTACCATACTCTCCGGTTTGAGGGTTCTGGAGTAATTAAATGCATTTTCCTCCAGGGAAAATGTGTATTTTGGAGTGGTTTTAGCCCGTGCCAATCCCATCGTCACCATTTGTCTCTATAGGGGCTTATGGCTATGCAAGAGCATTGGAGAGAGGGGTGTTTTGCAGCTGGGATCCCAGCCCCCCACCCTGAACAAGTATGTCCAGAGTCTGCTGTGGTTCTGTATGAGCTGGCAGGGCTGAGCCCTCCAAGCTGGCAGGGCTGAGCCATCCGTGCAAAGAGCACGCAAGAGTGGCAGCCCCTGTGGGTGCTGGGTTGCGGGAGAACCTGCTCAGCAGCACCCCAGATTCTACAGGGGTGAAAGAATCCTATCCCACCTTGATCCCATCAAAGGGTTTTCTGCATTGGCAAAAGGGGAGATCTTTGGGGGAGGGATGGGTGGGGAAGAGGTGATTGTGCTGCTGCCCTTGGAGGGGCTTTTGTGGTTATGGCTTTTAAAGCCACCATCTCCTCTCTACCTGGGAACATCTTCTGGGATGGGGCTGTTGGAGGGGATGCGGATGCTGGCTGCACCTCAGAGCACGGAGCAATACCTGGGGTGAAGGTACTGCCTTCCTCCTCAGGACAGGGTGCTCTTACTGTCTGCCAAATCTGGGATCAGCCTCCATTCCCCTGTCTGCATCTCATGCCCTACTAGCCCTAAACTACCCCAAGGCAGTGGGGGCTGCACCTGTGGGGGTTTGACCCAGCACCCCTTGGCACAAGCAAGCAGCAGGATCCTGCAGTGTCCCTTGGCTCCCCGCCAGCCTCAGAGTGCTGCATTCCCACGCCCTTGTGGGGGTGGTGGGGCTGGTAAAAGGGGGAACTGGGGGGAGCCCCATGAAAGGCCGGGCAGAGCCCGGGCAAGCCTGGAAAAGGCAGTGGATGCTGTTGAAAGGGAAGGCTGGCAGGAGGAGCCCCCCGCGGGGGGGCTGAGGGATGCTCTGATGCTTGGGCTGGGCGCAGGGTGTAGCCCCTGGCGCCAGGGATGGGCTCAGGGCTGCTTGGCAGGCAGAGCTGGCAGGGGGCCCAGTCTGCCCCCTCACTGCCTTACGTCCCCCCAACATTTTGGGGTCAAGCCTGATTTCCCAACCCCACCATCATATTGGGGTATAGATGGTGTGGTCCCACATCTTGGGGAGCTCTGTCTGGGGGCTAGCAAGTGGCGTAGGATGGTTCTGCCATGTCTTATGGGGGGTCTTTCGGTTTTGCTGCTGCTCCCCTACCTTCTCTGGTTCATCGCACTCCCCCTCAGTGCCGGCAGGATGCTGGGAGCACCTCGCTGTGCTCCACTTAGCTGTTGTGTGCCTAATCCTGCCCAGCTGGGGGGATGGCAGCTGGGTCACAGGAGAGAGCCCCTTGTCCATTGTCCCTTGCTGGTGGGTCCCAGAATTCAGGGTCCTGCTGCTGTCTGAGCTCACCAAGCTCCCCCCTCCAAAACTGCACCTGGAGAAGCAGGGGTTCCCCTTTATCCCCTCCTGCACATGAGAGGGGGGGATTCGGGGGGTTTGGAGGTGTCTGGAAACACCAGGACCTGCTGTGGGTTGCTCCAGACATCAGTTTCCCCATTGCTTGGGGCAGGTGGGGGTGCAGCTGACCTCCCCAACAGTGATGGGAACATACATTGGTCATGGCCATCCATGCCGGAGAAGCAAGGGATAGTGGCAGGAGGGGCAGGGTGATGCCCCCCTTCCCGTGCTGGCATAAGGATGGGGTCTTATCTGAGGCAGGTGTTTCCCATGTGCTTGGTATTAACTATTGTGGTGCTGGCAGCTCCGGGGCAGATCCGGGGACACGAGGCTGGGCTTGGAGGCATGTTCACTGGGAAAAACCTGCTCAGGGAAGGGTGGGAGGGAACAGATTCCCACAGGAGCTCGGGACCAACCTGGCTCCCTGGGGGGACGGAAAACAGCCCCAGGCGCCTCTCCCGCCAGCCCCCTTGGATGGGAACGAGGCCGAGGTGCCCAACCCTTCCCTGCAAAGTGCGTTGTGCTCCCAAGGGAGCCGCCACCGGAGCCGGCACAGGGACTTGGGCACCATGTGGGATGTGCTGGGGGGGACCCTGTGGGACAGGCCCGCCTGGGAGCAGGTACTGGGGGAGGGGTCAGGATGGGGCTGGAGGGCTGCTTTCTACTGCTGAGCCAAAGCGTTCCCCTCAAAATCACCCTGTGCATGTTTGTGGGTGTGGAGGGGTCCTGGAGGATTTGTTTGCATTGGTTGGGGGGCTGGTGACACCCTCCAGCTCTTCTGTGAATTTACTCTGCTGCACTTTTCCCTGGGTCCCTTCTGCTCAAGTGCTGCTTGGGGTTCCTTGTGGGGGATTTCAAGGAGCTGCTTCCCCTGGTGAGGGGACAGCAGGTGCACGGATGTTTGTGTCCCCTCCCAGAACCCAGCATAACTCCGCTTGTCTCAGTTTCCCTCCAGCTGGGTGCATGTGTCCAGGGCACCCAGGGGGCCTGAACCTGGCTAGTTCCAGGTATGCTGGCGGCAGCTGAGTGCCATCAGCTGCCTCAACCAATGACCCGAGTGGGAGGGGGGAAGTGAAATCCTGCACCCCGGGGGACCAGCTGGGAGGCCAGGGAGGGTGAAGGTCTGGCTTCAGAGCTGCTGCATTCCCAGAGGTCAGCCCATGGATCTGGGGGTGAAGGGAAATCCTGGTGGGTTCCCTATGACTGCCAGGGTGGGCAGGAAGCCATGGGAGTGAGGACACCCCTCATCTCCTCTCCATTCAGTTCTTCCAGTGGCCTCTCATACTGCTGGCTGCTGCTGTGCCCCTTCCCAAAAGGGGCATTGCAACTGGATGAGCCTCTTGCAGGATTCCCCCACCTCAGGATGTGGCACCCAGGGCTTGGTTAATGGCTCTGGGGGGGTCTAGGGAACTCAGAGGGGTGTTTGGCTTGGCCACAATGCAGGGTTTTCTCTTGTGCTCCAGGCCAAGAGGAAGCTGGACCTGGAGGGCCCCGAATTTCGCACGCCGAAGGGGAAAGGCTGGACACTGGCACAGGTCCCCAGCCCCAGGAGTAAGTGATGCGGGGTGAGATGGGGCAGGGGAAGCTGGGGGGAGCAGACCCCACTTCTCTTCCCTCTTAGAACCATGTCCCTAGCACTACCTCATGTCATGTCCAGTCCACATCTCACACTAAGGAGAGGACTGGGGGGGGAGTTTCTTATGTCCAGCCCATTGATACCTACATCCCATGGCCCTGGCTAAGGAGAGGATGGGGAGGTCTCTTGTCTCCAACCCTATGTAACATCTGTCTCACATCCCACACTAAAGAAAGGAAAATGTGGTCCCTCATGTCTAGCCCCATGTCACCTCCATCCCACATCCCGAACTAAGGAGTTTCCCCACAGCCCCCAAGTCTCCCGGGGAGAAGACTCGCTATGACACCTCACTGGGGCTGCTCACCAAAAAATTCATCCGTTTGCTGAACGAATCTCCTGATGGTGTTGTGGATCTGAACCATGCTGCTGAGGTGCTGGAGGTCCAGAAACGTCGCATCTACGACATCACCAATGTGCTGGAGGGCATCCAGCTCATCCGCAAGAAATCCAAGAACCACATCCAGTGGATGTAAGTGATGCTGGGCAGCGGAAAATGGGACATGGGAATGAGGCAGGGTGGGGGACAGGTGGCTAGCGGACGTGTGAGGTGTGTTGTGCCATCACTCAGATTCCATCTCCGTTGGCAGGGGGACAGGGATCTTTGAGGACGCAGCGATGATGGCGAAGCAACAGGTGCTGCATCAGGAACTGGCTGAACTGGCTAGGACAGAGAGGATGCTGGACCTGCTCATGCAGGACTGCGCCCTGCAGATCCGGCAGCTGGCTGACAACGAGACCAACCAGAGATATCCCTGCTGGGGCAGATGGGAGGGAGGGCAGGGTCTTGGGGATCCCTCTGAGCCCCTTCTCCTCCAGTTGGATTCCCCTGGGCTTGGGGGATGTTTGGAGGGATGTGGGGGTTGATGTCCTGCTTGCAGCCCCTCCTTTTCCTATACCTCATCTCCGTCCACGCTGGCATACGTCACCTACCAGGATCTCCGTGCCATCAGCAGCTTCCAGGAGCAGACGGTGATTGCCATTAAGGCTCCCCCTGAGACACAGCTGGAGGTGCCAGACTTCAGCCAGGTGTGTGTGGGTGCTGCTGGATCCATGCCACATTCGATGGGTCCCTCTGGAGTGTCCTAAGAACACAGCCCAACATGACCCTGGGTGGTTTTGGGGTGTCTCCATGGGGCTGTTTGACCCTGAGCTGATCTTTCAAGGGTTGCAATGCCCCAGCTGGATCCCTCATGGGTTGGTGGTAGTGGAGTGGGATATGGGTGACCTTCTGGGTGCCCCCCTGAGCCTTACTCTGCCCTCCCAGGAGAACTTCCAGCTCCACCTGAAGAGCACCAACGGTCCCATCGAGGTGTACCTCTGCCCAGAGGAGATCATGGAGGAAAGCCCCACCAAGGACCACCCTGCCCCCCCTGCTGCCACCTCCCCACAGGACCACTCCATACCCCTTTCCCCACCAAACAGCTCGCCACCAGCCACACAGCCACCGCGACCCATCTCCCAGAGCTGGGGGAGCACAGGAATTCCTCTCTCACCCCCATCTCTGCCTCTCCCCATCCCAGGGGGACCCAGCTCACTGCTGGAGATGGAGTCTGGGCTCCTGGGCTCCCCCGCTCACCTTCTGCAGCAGACAGAGGACCAGCTGCCCTGCACACCCTCCCACCTGGACTTGGGACCCTTCATCACCTTCTCGCCCCCCCTGGAACAGGACGACTATCTCTGGGGGCTTGAGGGCGAGGGTGTCACAGACCTCTTTGAGACATATGACCTGGGGGACCTGCTGAAGCACTGAGTGCCCCCACAGTCTCCATTGCCTTTGTCTCCTCTGGCCACTTGTATCCTGAGCATGTGGGGTCTGTGTGGGGTGACTGGAGAGACTGGGGTATGTTGTGGAGGTGCTAGGTTTTCTGAGGATGGGGAGGGAGAGGGAGACTTGTGTTACTCACCCAGTGTGGCTTCTCTGCACTCTTCTGGGTTGGTTCTCACCTCACTGGGCTCTGGGAGTGCCCTGGGGTCCATCCAAGACCCGTCCCAGCATCTCCCCATAAATCCATGGGGCACCGATGCTTCTCACCATAACCCCCACCACCCTGAGGATGCTGGTGGACTGGGAGCGCCTTTGGGTGCCCCATATGGGTTAGGGGCACCTATGGGTGGCAGAGTAACCTCTGCCTAGAATGAGCTCTGTCATGTTTTGGGGTCACTGCAGTTGCTCCCCGGTTAAACTGGTTCTTCACAGTCACAACAGGTCATTTCCAGTGGCATTTTCCCCACCATGGCTGGAATATCCTTAAAAAAACATTCAGCAGCAAAGCTGGTCACCTTTGGGTGAGGGAAGGATGAAGCTCATGTGGGTCCAGCAAATCTCTGGCCAGGGCACAGAGCCATATTCCCTGAGGGGCTGCAGCCCCTCTGCCCCAGTCCATACCAGCTCCCTCCAGCCTCTTGGAGCCACTGGTGCTGGGAGTATCAAAACTGAGATGTACTAGGAAGACATATGCCTAGAGGAGGCAATGACCTGCAGAGAGGGGCTTGGGAAACAGCTTTGGACAAGCCCTGGGACATGGGGTAGGATAGGGCTTTTGATTGTACCATTCCTCGCAAAATATCTGTAATTATTGCACTGTATTTATCTGGGGCCCCCCCTTTAGTGTGGGGCTGGTGGGGCTGGGAGGGGTTAGATTTGTTAGTGAGTGTATTTAAGTTGTCCTTCCTTGGGTTGTTGGTGCTCCGGTAGGTTGGCTCAGGAGATGGTGTGGGTGAGAATATGTTTTGGCCTGGAAAAACTTGTGGCACTTGATGTTTTCTGCCCAGGAGGGGTTGAAATAAAATAAATTTTTGTAGTTGTAAAGGGCTCTTTTCCTTTAAGAAGCAAAATGCTGGAGTGGTTTGGGAGGAGGGAGGAGCCGAGCTAGTTTTGCTCCTGTTTTCAGGGTAAAATGGCCTGTTTTGGGGCTTTTTAACTGGCCAGTCTGCTCTCTAAGGCACTTGTGAAGAAGGGGTTTGAGATAAAGCTTTGGCTGGAGTGAGTAGTATGGGTCTGACCTGCTCAGATTGGTGATTTCCAGCCCAAATCTGGCTGGGATGAGCCTTTGCCTGAGCTAGAGCCCCTTCAACCAGGAGTGTGTGAAAAGCCTCAGGGCTGGGGGTCAGCTCCCCATGGATCTTGGAGTTGGATGGGCTTGTGCACCCCAGTTTGGGGGCTGCAGAGCAAGATCCTGGGGGAGCTGTGTCCATGTAAGGTCCTTCCCCATGTGTTACCTGTCATGCTGCGACCTGGGGATGCCACCAAGTGCTCGTGGCAAAGTGATGGTCAGTGGTACCAGGTGACATACTGTGGCATGTGGTGGTGGGCAGTGGTACCCAAGTGATGGCTGGTGGTACCTGATGTTCATTGGTACCAAGTGATACCCAGTGGGATTCAATGATGTCTGAAGGTACCTGGTGATGTCTCATACCTGGAATTGTGGCACACGTTGGCATTGCACAGTTCATCTGGTAGTGTGGAGGAAAAGGAGGACAGCCCTGGGCCAGGTGAGCCGGAGTCCTCATCCCCCATGAGAATGAGTTTCTTGCAGCAAGTAATGGGGTGTCCCTGGGCGATTTAGCCCCCCCCCCCCCCCCGCGCAGTCCCCAGGCCAGCCAGGAGGTGGCAGGGCCACACCAGCCAAGGGACCGGAGTGACCCCGCGGGGCAGCGGAGGGAGGCAGGAGGGCCGGGGGCTGCCTGACTGCTGAGAGCGTCTTATTCCAAATACCTCCTGCTCCAGTCTTGCCTGAGCTACAGCCTTTTAACCCTCTCTCTGCCACAGCCCTGCGGAGGGAGATGTCCCTGGAGCCCGGCAGATGTTGGGTCCATCCCAAACTGGGGAAGGACACCCCACACCGTGGGCTCCCTTGCTTGCCGGTGCCAGAGGGGTAGAATCTTTAAAGTGTAGCCATTCACCCAAGGCTTGTGATGGCTCTTCCTGTACCCTAGTCCCGCTCAGCACCCCAGTAACAGCGGGTTAGAGGAGGGCTTGAGCTGGCCCTGATTAGGCACAGACCTGACTTTTACTGAGCCCCACTCCTGGCTCAGTAAAAGGGTCGAGGGTCTGTCACCCCCTGATCCACCGTGGGTGAGGGGTGCAAGGGGCAAGGGGGCAGTCTGCAAAGCCTCCTTGCACTCATGTTGGCCTCTCATGGCAAACCAGCCCCAGCGAGGCTTTATGTTCTGTTCAAGTTTGTCACCAGCCCCAGCCCTGTAGTGGGATGTGCTCAGTGTCTGTTCAACCTCATTGCCTGTTCCTGAGGTGCTCAGGCTTCCCATTCTCCGGGAAGAGCAAATAAGCAGGAATGGGACACCATTCTGAGAAGTGGGACGAATGAGGGGACAGCAGAGGGAACAAAGAGGTCGTCTCCAGCGGGACAAAAAGCCAAGGGCTCCAGTAATTATCCCCTGTCCAAGGATTGTTCCCTCGGGGTCCTAGGAAGGGCAGGATGGGGGTGACCTCCAGTTAAACCGGTGTTTGGAGCAGACTGGGCATAATCTTAAACCATCATTGTGCGTGTCTCCATCTCCTACCAAGACAGGGAGAAATGGTTGCTGGGGTTCCTGGGAGAGGTGAGTACTGGACTGGTGGGGTGAGGTGGGTGCTGTGGTCCCTGGGTGCTTGGGTTAGGTGGGTGCTGGGTACCTGGGAAAGGTGGGCGTTGGCGTTGCGGGGATGCTGGTGCCTGGGGAATGTGGGCATTGGGGTTAGGGAGGTGCTGGGTGCCGAGGGAAAGCTGGAGGTGCGGATCCAGCCAGACCCCAGGGTTTTCTTTTCGTCCCACCACAGCACGGAGGAGCTCCGCAAACCCTAAGTCCCAAAATGGGGGTCACGGGAGTAGTTCTTGGGGAGCACTGCGGCTCTTGGCCTTTAACGTGCGGACGGGCGGGGCCGCCGCGTGACGGCGGAGGGGCGGAGCGGCGGAGGGCGGCGCGGNCGAGCCGGCGCCCGGCGCGCTCCGCAGGGGAGGCCCTCCCTGCCCGCCGCTCTCCCCCTGCCGCCGCCCAGTGCCCTCGGTGCCCCCCGCACCATGCCCGAGCAGCTCTGCGTGGCCGAGTTCTTGGCCGTGACCAGCGAAGACCTCAGTTCCCCGGCCGCCGCCTTCGCCTCCAAGATGCAGAAGTGCCGGGGGGCCGTGGGGGCTCTGGAGGAGGTGAGCGGGGACGAGGGAGTGGTCGGTGGGTCAGGCTGCTCATCCCACCTGGGGACATCCTCCGCATCCCGCCTGGGAATGCCTCCGCACCAGTAGGTGCTAGTCCCTTGATGCTTGCGCCTCCGTCGGGCTTCTGTTTTTTGGGGCCCACCCATTCATCTCGAGATTACGCTGATCATCCTAGACGGGTGGTTTGGGACCCTCGCGTGGGGGGGCCGTTTGCATCTTCCGAGCAGCCCTAGCGTGCTTTTCTGGAGGGCTAAGCCTGTAGAAATAGGCAAAGGCTTCTTTAAAGCTCCAGGTGCCCCCCGGGGCCAGGACATGCCCCTCATCACCCCGAAGCCAGGGTGGCCTATTTCGAGGGCCAGGGCATCCCCACCTGCTCCTCCCAGGGATCAAGGCATCCCACCGCGGGGCTAGGTCATCTTTTTTTTTTCCCACCGGGATCAGCACATCACCCCTGCCCTGGGGCCCAGGACATTTCCATCCGCTATCGAGCTTCTGTGCTGGAGCCAGCCCCAATGGGATGTGGTGTCGCTGAGGAGTCTCCTCCTCGATCAAAGCCAGGGGAGTATTTTCAATCTTCCCCCCAAAGTCATCAGCAGCTTTTTTGGGAAGGGCAGAGGTGGTGGGGCGCCTTCTTCCCCTTTCTCCCGCCTGGAATAAAGGCAGTTTCCAGCTGGTCCCGTGGCTTTTGCCAGCTCCTCTTAGCTAAGGAATGACTTTGAAGGAGAGCCAGGGCTGGCAGGGAGTGAGGGGCCCCAGGTGCCAGGGCTGCTGGGATACCTGGGGGCAGTGGGATGAGTGTCCCAGGCCTGGAAATCTGGGAACACACCATGTAGCATCCTGGTCCCCATCAGCACATGCTGTCACTGCCATGGATCCTCCTCCCAGTCAGTAAGGGGGAGGCAGCTCCAGCAGGAGGGAGTAGCAGGAATTTTATTTGGCTGCTTGGAGAGGCTGTGGTTAAGTGATGCAGGGATGGGGGAGACACATCCCTCGGGAATGACAGGAGGTCTCTGGGTTGGCTTAGTAAAGCTCCAGCAAGCATGAGAGAGAGCTAGGAATCATGACTGCTGCTGTATGTGCCATGGAGGGCACAGGGCTGCCCCATCCCACTGGAGGCTCTGGGGAGGGGACCAAACAGCTGCCAGACCTTTGGCATCCCCATGTCCCAGCACAAGGGGAGGAGGGAAATCCAGCCAAACCAGCTCCACGCTATCCTTGGAGCCCCAACAGGGCAATAGCAGGAGGCAAGGGGGAATAATCAGTGGCAGATTTGGCTATCAGTGGGGGATGGGAGAGACACTCTGTGACCAAACCGAGCCATGGTCTTTTCTATCACCACCTCACATCCTGGCTGGTGGCTTGGTGAACAGGAGGGAGTGGAGGATGCTGGTCTTACTCCAGTGACTGCTGAGTGGGAAGGGATGACTGTATCCCACCAGGATCCTGGGACAGAGCATGGCCACATGCACTCAAGGTAGGAGCACGTCCCAAATCAGGGGCAGGAGCAAGCAGGGAGAGGACTGGAGGTTGCTGCTCAACATTGAAGAAACATCCTGATGTCGGCTGGAGCTACTTTGTGCCTCAGTATACCTCCTGAGATTAAAGAGAGCTCTCCCCTCCCAGGGGTTTGTGGGACTTCAGGATCCTTGGGACTGCTGTGGAGGCAGAACCTGAGGTCTCTGGAGTGGGCTTGGAAGGTCCAATCCAGCCCTTGGTGGTTGGTGTTGGGTACTGTGTGCATGTCCAAGCAGACTGGCACCTCAAATCTGGGCTGGGGGAGGGTGGCATGGGCAGAGACTGCTGGCAGATTAGCTCCCAGCCCACCCTGTCACCCAGGGCAGTGCCACATACGGCTCCCAGTCTGGCAGCTTGGCACTGCGGCTGTGGCACCTGGGTAGCACGAACCGGCAGCAGTGGGGGAGGTAGAAGAATGGCCTCCACTGAACATCCTGCCTGAGGTCTCCAGGCTGCGAGCCTGGCTAGCTGTGGTGCAGGTGTGCATTCATCCCTTCCACCATCCCATGGGGAATTCTTCCTGCTGCCATCCCTGTTGTACCAATGTCCTCAGCTACCCCTGACCAGAAGCCCTTGAGCTGGGCCTAGGGGATGATGGGTACCACTGGGGGCTCCAGACATCTCTACCTCTCCACTTGTGAGCAGCCAAGGACCTGTTCCTGCAGCCAGCCTGGTACATCAGGGATGCCAGTGCTGCCCGCAGCTGCAAGCAGCAATGTACAGTGATTCCCTCTGCAATTACTACCCTAATACTTGTCTGTGGTTGCCCTGTGCCCACTGGTCGACTCATGGACCCCTTCCTGAAAGCCCTTGTGTCCTTCCCTGGATCATTCCTGCTCTGCACCAGCCCTGCATTCTGCATCCTGCAGCTGTGAGCTGGCACCAGGATGAGCTGCTCCATTCTGGACACTGGAAGGAGCTTCTTCCCTTGCTCAGTGATGCTTCCAAAGCATCTCATGCTGCCTCAGTTTCCCCTTCCTAAGACTCTGCCAGGTTTGCAAGCCTGGAGCATTCAGGCATCCAGCCCTGGCTTCCCCCAGAGGCAGGGAATATCTTCTCTGGAGAGCTTGGTGCACCTGGATTTGACACAGAGAAGGGCCATGGGGAGCTTTGGTGCACCCCAACATTCTTCCCACTGTAGATGCATTACAAGACTCCCCTGAACAGGGGTTTGGCCCCCACCTCAGCCCCATTCCCCTCCCAGCCAGCTTATCCTGGCAGCATCCCATCTGATGAGGAGAGCAGTGCTGAAGCCAGGCTGACCTTGCTGTCAGGAAATCAGCTTTGACATCAGCCTGAAAACCTTCAACAGAGCTCAAGCAGAGAGAGAGCCTCTTTATTGTAATTCCTCTGAGGTTTCATCCCTGCCCTTTCTGCTGTTCACACCCTCTAAATATTTCCAGCCTGTTATCATGACTCTGGTACCTGCGCCAAGCTGCCCTTAACCCTTTCCTGATGCTGGGACCAGCGTGTGCTTGGATGCTCTGGCTGGCAGCAACACAGCCCCTTACCCGTGGGTTAGTGGAGCTGAGTTTGTCATAGTACCTGGGTGAGGTTGAATTTGTAGTAGTGCTTTGGGGGCAAATCAGGGCTGTACAGGTAGGAAAAGATGGGGGGATGGGGAGAACTCTAAACCAGAGCAGTATGTGGCCAATGAGGCTGCAGGGAGACTCATGGTGTTTGGGACCATGGGCAAGATCCTGCATGCACTGGAGCGTTTGGAAAGCCACATTCCTCGTTGTGGGATTGTTGTGGTTTAGCACACAACTGGCACAAGGGTTTATGGGATTTAGGTCCCCATCAGCAGGAGGTGGGTCCTGTCTTTGGCTCCTCACACATCTTGCTTGGTTCTGAGCCATGGGGATGGGCCGATGTGCTACATGATGCTTCAACCCCTCCTCGGTTGAAACAGTCCCTGCAAGAGCCAGTGAAGCATTTTCCATGGTTAATAGAAGCTGCCAGGATCCAAAGAGCCTTTTCCTACTGTCTTGCTCAAACCCTCTCTAGGGCTAGCCAAAGCCCTGCCTGGCAGCAAAGTCATGGAGACCACAGCCCTGGCAGGGGACCGGCTGGATGTTGTGGCTTCAGCATCCCCAGGATGCCTCCAGCTCCTTTCCCAGCACTGGGAGCTTGGATCCCACCCCACACATCTGCACAGCAGAGCTGCAGCCTTTTCAAGGGCCAGCTGGGTTGGGGGAGTGGCAGCCGTCCTTGGCTAATGAGCTCCATTTGTTTTCTCTCTTTGCTATCGCAGAGCCTGGATGGGGACCAAGCTGTGCTCCAGAGGATCAGGAAATATGTGAAAGCCATTCATATTTCTGGGCTCAGTGAGTTGGGCTTTGGGAGGTGATGGGCATTCCCAGAGCATGGGGCTGGGGGCATGTGATAGTCCCATCCTCCACCAACAATGTCACACCATGCAGCAGGGTGGCCATGGGTGCTGGTGAGCCTGGGGGTATTTGCTACTTTGGTGCTACCAGCCCACCAGTCTGGCAACATACTAAGGCGCCAAAAATAGTCTTAAAATGATATAAAGAGGGAAATGGAGAGCCTTAGGAAGGTTGCTTTGGATATTCCAGTGCTGTCTTGCAGCAGGATCAGTCCAGCTTTGCTACAGAGGGATGGGGAGGTGGGTGCTGGCTGCTGGTGGGACCTCATGATGTGACCTGGCAATGTGCTTAGGTGCCAAACCCTGTCTGAAATATATATAAAAAGGAAAATTGAGAGGCTTAGAGAGGTTGTTTTGGGACATCACTGCTGTCCTGCATCAGGATCAGGCCAGCTCTGTTACAAAGGGATGGAGAGATGGTGGAACCTCATGGTGTGACCATGACGTGTCGGGTGCTGCAGGGTCACTCCATATCCCTCTCCGGTGTCTCCCCATACAGCCCATGTGGAGAACGAGGAACAGTACAGTGAGGCCCTGGAGAACTTTGGCAACAACCACCTCTCCCAGAACAATCATGAGCTCTCCACCGGCTTCCTAAACCTGGCTGTCTTCACCCGTGAGGTCACTGCACTCTTCAAGAACCTGGTAAGCTGTCCCAAATCCACTTGGATTTGGAATCCCCTACCAACCAGTGCAGCTCCCCTCCTTCCAGTTTAGCTGCCCTCCACCACATGCAGTAATCCCTGTCTCCCACCCTGGGCTCAGGGATGCATTCCCAGTGCTCTCAGACCATCTGATACTCTCGTTATTGGATTTATAGCTCACTCACAGCTCCCTGGGGCCATTGACACTGAGATCTGATGGGAAGCTGGGGCTGCTATTTTCATTTTTTCCCTTTTTTCTTGGTTTCTGTTTTTTTCTCACATCAATTGCATCTCTGATCTCGCTTGCCAAGAGTAAATCAAAGCCACGCTGGGCTGCACAGTGAGGCCATGGGGAGCAGGCAGAGGCGGCTGTGAGCCGAGCCAGGAATGGCTCTGATGGAAAACTCGGCTCCTGAATGGAGCTGGGTTCATGCATGCCCAGCAGCAAATCCCAGATCCCATGTGGCCCCCTCTCCCTTCACTTTCAAATCCCCCTCTCCAAAGGGTGTTTTTGGCCCCTGGCTCTGCTTAAGAAGGAAATTGGTTTCTGCTGCCCTTCCCCCAGCAAGAATTTCAGATTTTTGGCATCTTCCTCTCCCGGTTACCCCAATCTGGGCCTCCCTGCTCCGCCCCTTCCCCATCCTGGCTGTCATAGCCTGCTTGACTCCCGTGCTCCAGCAGGGCTCTGCAGAACTGTCCTGATGAAGGAGTTGGACCAGTTTTGAGGGTCCCCACCTCCTGCCCCACATGCTGCTGAGTGAGGTTCTGTGCCAAGACCCTCAACCAGATACAAGAAGCTATGTTTCCTCTCCTAGAGTCTCCCTGGAGCTCGCCCGTTACCCTTGGTCTGGAGGTGGTCCTGTGCCCTGGGGCTAGGTTTCTTCCCAGGTGCTGCAGAGGACTGAAACCCTTTAAAAGAAATCAGGGTGCAGTGGGGAAGTCCCATGTGGGTGCTGGAGCTGCTCTCACACCTCTAAAATGGGGTGCTGCCCCATGGGCTGCATGGAGGTATGCCAGGACAGCAGTGGGCTCCCATGTGCTCACCACGAACCCCTGCACAGCACTGGTAGGGATGGTGGAGGCTGCACTGCTATCCCCAAACCCAGCAAAGGGAGGCATTTTGGGAAGCCCCTTTGACATGGGTGAGCTCTTTCTATCACGGGACCATGGAGGTGCTGGGGACAGGGATGGGGACAGGGACGAGGTGTCGATGGGGAAAGACAGCTTTGGTTTTGGCAGCTGTGGCACTGGTGTGGTTTGTGGGAAGGCCACATTCGTCAGACATCTTACAGCCAGCTCCAACAAGCCCCAGCATGCCCTCTGCCAGGATCCTGGATTCAGCCCCACTTCCGGCCTCTTTAACTCTTCCTGGGGCAGTGATGGAGCTGGGGGGAGGTCCCTGCCACCGAGAAGAACTTGGGGCTCCAGCTCCCTGACTTCCCCTACCATGGGGTGACCCTATCTCTACCTTCTGCAGGTGCAGAACCTGAATAACATCGTGTCCTTCCCCCTGGACAGCCTGTTGAAGGGGCAGCTGAAGGATGGCCGCCTGGTGAGTCCTGTCCCCAGGGTCACTCATTCTGCAGTGAGACCTCAGGTATGGATTCAGCTCATGCCTGTGGCCAGGAGAAGGAAGGAGCCAGTACCAGGGGCTGGAAGGAAGCAGTGAGGGTTGGGAGTGACAGAAGCGAGCAGTGAAGGCCTGGTAGGGACACCCCTCACCCCCAAGGGGTGCAGCAATGCAGTGCAAAGCTCTTGGCCCTTTTAGTGCCACCAGCTCTTTTGCTTCCCTTGACAGCTGCCAACCCCTCTTTCCTTTGCTACAGGATTCCAAGAAGCAGATTGAGAAGGCTTGGAAGGATTATGAGACCAAAGTGTAAGCAACACACAGCCTCTGGCAAAATCTACTTAATCCTACACTGCACAAAGGTGTTTTGTCCCCAGGCTGGAGCCAGGCACTGATGGTGCCAGTTTGTCGTGGGGAGGGTTCTGGTCCAGCTTTTCACAAAGGGGAAAGGGAGAGGGGCTGGAGAGGGCCTGGGGAAGTTTCTCCCGATCCCATCCCCACCGTAGCCTCCCGCATGGGACATCCCGCAGAGCAGGGATGTCCTCAACCCACCTGCATCCCATTCCACAGGGGGAAGATGGAGAAGGAGAAGGAGAGAGCCCGCTTGGCTGGGGTCATCCAGGCCGAGCTAGCAGCAGCGGAGCTGGCTGAGGACATGCAGAAGGAGCGGCGGCTCTTGCAGCTCCACATGTGTGAGGTGGGGGCTGTGCTGGGGGGACTGGGGATTGTCCCCCCCAGGAGCTGAGTCTCAGGGGGACACAGGGGACCGCTCTGTTAGAAGCTGTGTAGGGACATCGGAGCCTGTACCCATATCTAACACCAGAGCAGCCCCACCTGTATTCTGTGGAGGACCCTTGTCCATCCCCATCCCCTTGTGCCCCTGCGTGGTCCCAGCTCAGGGATCCCCAGTCCATCCCATCCCCATACTGAGGTCCCTGTGGGATGCAGCTCCAAATGGCACCCATGGTGCCCCATGAGAGTAGCCTGGGAGTTCCTTCCATGTCCCCCCAGCCTCACTCCTACCCTTCCTTGGGTGGCATTTGGGTAAAAAGTGAGCTTTTTGGCTAACATCCGTGAGATTGGCTTTGTGTTTTCCCCTATCCTCAAAACTGCTTCTGGCTTTGGTGAGGGGGCCACAAGTCACCCCAGATCCTTGGGAATTCTGGGTCCGTGCAGTTCATGCTCAAGAGGTGAGATGGGAATAAATGAAGTATGGAGACTCAGTTTCAGAACCCCACAGCAAGGAGGAACCCAGGTGTCCTGGCTCTAGACACTCATCACCCCCATAAACCTCGAGGGTGACAGAGCAGGGAACAAGTCTGCAGTGGGTTGTCCCAGAAGTCTCCCAGAGGTTCCCAAGGGCCAGATCCTGGTGCCGCCCCATGCCTGCCCTGCAAAGAATAGGAGTTGTGGGTAAGAGGCTGTGCCTGTCTCAGAGCTGGGACCCAGCCAGATGAGTCACTCCCTTGAATAGCTCCACTGTGGGATAAATAACAGCACATGGAGAGGTGGGAGCTTGAGCAAGGCATTTGCACCCGTGTTTCTGCATGCATAAGAGCTGCTGCTGGCCCTGGAAATGGGAGAGCAGTTCTTCTGGGGGGCTGGGGGCCATGTGATGCACGTGCATTTATAGAAAAGTGGATTTTGCTACTTCCCGGGCTGTGGACAGGGTCCTGTTTCACCCCATGGGGTGGTTGTGTCTCCCCTTTGTGGGCCATTTCACACCCTCAGGGCTGTGGAAGCAGTTGGACATGGGCCCTGGCTGCTGCCACTGTCACTCTGGGATGTGGGTGGCAGGGCAGGGGCATCCCATGGGAGCTGGGCGCATGTGGCCTTTTCTCGGTGGGACGTGATTCAGGGGTATAGTCGTGCTGCCTCACATTGACTTGGCATCTCCAGTTTGCACAGAGCAGTTTAACAACCCTCCCCAGCCCAGTGGCCCCTCAGGGTGTCCAGAGTGCCTGAGGCACAGGGAGACTCCATTCCAGGAGCTCTATCCCACCCTGCAAAGCCCTCAGAGCTCAGGGCTGCCTCTCCCTCACCTTGCTGCCACTCAAAACCATTCCAGCAGCTGGAGAGGGGCTTGCAGGGGGAAAATCTCTTCCCCTCCTTATTTTGCTTAGGGTGAGCAAGACTCTGTCTTTCCTTCCCTGCCTGCAGCTGATGGATGGGTTTGATGCATAAAGCTGAAATTCCCCATCCCACGGGGCATCTCAGCAGACCTCCGGCGCTGGTGTGCTGCAGGTGCTCACTTCTTGGAATCTGATTTTTTGGGAATAAAAGAGCCATGTCTTAAAAAACATCTGGCCTTTTTTGGTTTTTTTTTGGTTTTTGGTTGGTTTTTTTTCTTCACAAGCTGCCTTGAGTTTTGGTTATTTATTAACTCCAGAAGTAATGAGCAGCGGGAGAAGCGTGCTTGGCTGGAAACCCTGGAGGCCTGCCTCAGTCCTTGAACTTTCCATGTCTTGGAGGACTTCCAGAGCCAGGTTTTTTGAGGGTGGTCCCTAGTGAGCTGCCTTCAAATCCAACATCATGACTCGACTTCTTGAAACCCAGCCAGTGTTTTAACATTCCTCCCCATGCTGGGAATAGAAACAAGGGCTGGGCAGGCTCTTGCTCTTTCCTCTGGGATATTTTCAGCTGGTTCTTGCCTCTCACCTAACCAGGTGTCTTCTCCCCCTCCAGTACCTGCTAAAAGCCAGCGAGTCCCAGATGAAGCAGGGACCAGATTTCCTGCAGAGCCTCATCAAGTTTTTCCACGCTCAGCACAAGTAGGTGCCACCTGGGTCAAGATGGTTCATCCCCGGGGCTGGTTGTCACCCTTGGGTGGTCCCATGAGGATCTGAGGTCTTCTACTCTTATCCCAGATCCATAAAGCTGTTGGTGGAGATACTGAGCAGAGCCCATCATTCTTCAGTTTTCTCTAGGGAGTTGAAATGTGCTTTGTTGTCTTGAGGAGCTGTAAACGTGTCCATGGGGCTGGGGGAGGGGCATTGGCTTGAGATATATCTGATTATTTGGTTTCTGGATAGATTTCCAGGGATGAGCTCAGCTGAGCAGCTCTGGCATTAGCCATGGGGCTCATAAAGAGGGTGTTTGGAGCGAGGATCAACATCCCTTTGCCTTTCCCGTTGCTCCATGAGGCTGGAATAACAGTGTGTGGGAGTCATCATCTCCTCCAGCTCTCAAGTAGGGAAACTGAGGCAGGCTGAGATAGTCACTGTGGTTAAAAGCATGTCTTTGACTGGGACTGTGACCCAGGGACTCACCAGAATGTGGCTTTTGGCAGCACTGCTCTCCAGTGAATTGAGCTGGGATTAAACAAGAGGCCAATCCTGGATCCCAGACATCCCAAATATTTGGGGTACCCAGACCCCATAGTCTGGGCTTGGCCTTTGCTGGGCTCTCTCCAGATCCCCATAGCCAGGGAGCCACAAAGCAAGCACAGCTTTCCAGGGAGGGGATAGCCATGATCTCCTGCCACATTTTCTCTAAAAACCCTCTTTTTTCCTCCATCCTCCCCATCTGCATCTTAATCACCCTCAACAAACACCCAGTTTCTTCCAAGACGGCTGGAAGGCTGCCCAGAACCTCTACCCGTTCATTGAGAAGCTCGCTGTGTCCCTCCACGCGGTAAGGCCTTCACACTGCCATTCAGTGCCACTCAGACATGACCCTGTCCCCAAGCCACCCCTGAGACCACCTGCACTCAGCGCAGCAGTGAGGGCAGCTGCTCCCTTTCCAGCTCCACCAAGCACAGGAGGAGGAGGTGAAGCAGCTCACGCAGACCCGCGATTCCCTCCGCAACATCCTGCAGCTGGAGAACAAGGAGGTGAGACTCCCCTCAGGGTGGGTACGGAAGAGCTGAGAAGGAACATGGAGAGGGTGCTGGGTACCCTAGAGTTAGTTTGGGGATGAGGAGCAGAAGGGAGAGGGGAGCTGGGTTAACCTCTCCAGGGACCTGCAGACATTTGGATGCTGGGAGGCCATGGAGGTGTCTGACATCCTGCTGGACACACTGGACCTGCGTAAGGACAAGGTCACTTTGGGCAGCAACCTCCTCCGTGCCCCTCACTTTGCTTTTCAATTGTCCTTTTCAGGAACACTTGAGCCGGAAGAACTCTGGCAGTGGCTACAGTATCCACCAGCACCAAGGCAACAAGCAGTATGGGACGGAAAAGTCAGGATTCCTCTACAAGAAGAGTGATGGGTGAGGATGAGTGTTATCCTGGAGAGCTCCTGGCTTTATCCTGGTATTGTCAATGCTCATGGGAGGTCCCAGAGCTGGAATCCAGGTCACAGGACATTTAGTGCTCTGTGAGTTAGAGAAAGCACAACCCCATCAGGTCCAGAACACCATCAGGCCTCTGCTGAGGGCTGCTGTGACTGTTTTGGGATGTGTATGTGGGTGATTGCAGCTGTGCAATCCTCGCTATTCCTCTTTCTCCTTCTCAGGATCCGCAGAGTGTGGCAGAAGAGGAAGTGCGGTGTGAAGTACGGCTGCCTGACCATCTCCCACAGCACGGTGGGGAGCGGGGGACTGAAGCCCTGACCCTTCTTTGTGCACCCTTTGGGACTTGGTGTCCATTGGATTTCAGGTTTAGTTTTCCCCAAACTAGTCACGAATCTGCCTGGCTTGAAATCCAATACAGGATGAGACTGGATGGGCTAAAGAAGGTCCCCTGTGTCTGACAGGAGTCCAAAGGTGGTCCCCCATGTCTGACAGGGGTCCATGGGAGAGGCGGGTGAGCTTGGTTGGGGCGGCATGATGGATGATGAGGGTCCAGACAAGCCCAAAGGGGGATGGGGCTGGTTGGGAGGGAAGGGCTGCCCCCTGGTGTTGGAGGCTTGAAACTGCAGGAGGGACGGAGGGACATACTGGAGCCGTGTTCTCCTGCAAAGGGTCCCTCTTCTTCTAAAAAAGTCAGACAGGGTCTGATTTGCATGGTTATCCAAAGAGAAACCATGTGTGGTGGTGGTTGTACCACCACAGTTGCCACTGGAGATGGCGATGCCCATTCATTGGTAATGCCCATCCCATTCCATCCCTTCCTGGTCCTTTAACCCATCTTGATCCTCTCACCCTGCAGATAAACCGTCCCCCCGTGAAGCTGAACCTCCTCACCTGTCAGGTGCGGCCCCATGCCGAGGAGAAGAAATGCTTTGATCTGGTGACACGTGAGTGCCTGGGATGAGGTGCTGTGGCTGGGGTGAGGTGTTTGACCTGGAGGCAGGTGGTGGTGGGACCTCTCCCTTTCTGGAGTGGGTTTTCCCCCTGAAACAACTTGGCACCCTCTTTAAATGCTTCTAATCTGGCTCTGGGTGTCTTCCTGCCTGTCTTTACAGATGAAGGACTGATCTCTCCAAGGAGGTCTAGAAAGCTGAGACAAAAAGAGGTTGTGACAGGGCTCAGGTGATGGGAGAGTGATGTGCAGTGATTTTAATTTGTAAATAAGCAGCTCCTTTGAAGAGATTTCAGCTGATTCCTGCTGTCTTGGGCATCCCTAGACCATAGAATCCTAGAATGGTTTATGTTGGAAGCAACCTTAAAGATTGTCTTGCTCCACCCCTGCACCATGGGCAGGGACACCTTCCACTAGACTGGAGTGCTCCAAGCCTTGTACAAGCTGGCCTTGAATAATTAAAGGGATGTGGCAGACATAGCCTCTCTCCTTTCACCTTCTCCCCTCTCTCCCCGTCCCTGCAGACAACAGGACATACCACTTCCAAGCAGAGGATGAGCAGGAGTGTATTGTGTAAGTGCCACAGCCCATTCCTCCTACTTGATGTGCCAAATCCTGCTCTGCCTTCCTCATCCTCCTCTTCCTCCTCCCTCCTGCCCAGGTGGGTCTCGGTGCTGCAGAACAGCAAGGACGAAGCACTGAGCAATGCCTTCAAGGGGGATGGGAGTGGTGGTGGGGTGGCGGCAGGCACCAGGGTGGATGGCGGCATGCAGGAGCTCACCAGATTGGTCATCAGTGAGGTGAAGAACATGCCAGGAAACAAGCAGTGCTGTGACTGTGGCGCCCCAGGTATGTCAGGGCCTGGGGTGTCCCCCTGCCCTGGGTGTGGGTCAGCTGTCATGGGGGTCACAGCATCTTGGGGGGCTGGGCGTGGTGCTCAGCCCTGCCCGCTCCCACTGCAGATCCCACATGGCTCTCTATCAACCTTGGCATCCTGACATGCATTGAGTGCTCCGGTATCCATCGGGAGCTAGGTGTGCATTATTCCCGCATCCAGTCCCTCACTCTGGATGTTCTCAGCACCTCCGAGCTGCTGGTAAGCTGCTCTCTGAGCTCAGAGGTCTTCTGGCCCCTGGGAACCACTCTCTGTGTCTCCCAAACCTCCTGTGACTCAGGGTTCATTCCTTCTCCTCCATCCCCAGTTTGCTCCAAGGCTTGCAGACTTGCCTCAGTTTCCCCAGCACAGTGGTCTGGGCAAGGGGAGCTGTTTGCTGTTTGCTAAGCAGGGGGCTGCTGGCAGCTCCCCACAATTTTCTCCCTCCTAAAACAGATTTCCCTTGCCATAAGAGCATTATCCTGGCACAGATACTGCTCTGTGAAAGTCCTGGGTGGATCCAGTCGATTCCTTCCTTTTGGGATGGAATCTGGCAGGGTGGCCAGGAGGGCTCATATCCCTCTCTTCTCTTCTCTCCCTAGCTGGCTGTTAGCATCGGGAACACTCACTTCAATGAAATCATGGAGGCCACACTACCCACACAGGACTGTCCCAAGCCCTCGGCCAGCAGTGATATGTGAGTCAGGGACTTGGGAAGAAGAGGAGGAGGAGGAATAGGAGTGCATGGTGTGTGCCCTGTTCTTGTCCCCATGCTGCCACTGCCTATCAGCTCTAAGAAAGCCCTGGGATGAGGCATCCCGGTGTCACTGCTGGATTGTGGTGGGGATCTGCACCTCTTTGGAAGTTTACTCTTGATCCTGAGGCTTCAGGAGGAGGCAGGAGCACAGGGCTCCACACCTCAGCTCCACTTTTGATAGGGCTGCGCGCAAGGAATACATCACGGCCAAGTACGTGGAGCGACGCTACGTGCAGAAAAGTGGCCTGGACAACCCCCATGGCCTCTGGGAAGCCATTCGAGCCCGTGACCTCCTGGCCCTGCTCCAGGCCTTTGCTGAGGGGCATGACCTGACCAAGCCCCTGGCCAGCCCTGAGGATCAGGTGAGGCCTGCACCTGACAGGGAATGGATTTTCCCTCTCTGGGTGGCTGTGCTCAGGGTTGCTCTGGGCTTTGGGCAGGGATGTGCTGGTGTGAAGATGAGCATCCTCAGGTCCAGCTTTCTTGTCTCCTACATGTAGGACACGAAGCATTGTTGAGGCCAGCTCTCCTCTTCCTTCCATATCTTGGGAGATGAAGCATCCTTGGGTTCAGCTCTCCTTTCCCTTCCATATTGGGGGAAATGAGCATACGTGTCCAGCACTCCTTTACCCTCCATTCAGGGGGGAAGCTGAGCGTTCCTGGATCCAGTACTTCTTTTCCTTTCATCCTGAGGAAGATGAGCATTCTCAGGGTCATCTCTCCCTCCCATCTCTTAGCAGGATGCAGGCGAGCTGCCGCTGCACATGGCCGTGCGCCACGCCGACAGATCATCCCTTCCCTTGGTGGACTTCATCATCCAGAATGGGTGTGTCCCCAAGTGCTCCCAGTGTTCCTTGCCCCTCTCCCTCAGAGGAGGAATGTACAGGATGCTTGGGTGTTTTCAAGCCTTGACTTTCCTGCTGTTGGCCTTGCACAGGGGAACACTGGACCGGGTGACACAGGAGGGTAACACGGCCTTGCACTATGGTGCACTCTACAACCAGCCCAACTGCCTCAAGCTGCTCCTGAAAGGCAAAGCTACCTTCACCACAGGTATGAGGTTGGGACACAGGTATGGGTTTCGGGGTTCTTTAATGGGAGTGGTAAGGCTGCAACCTGTATTTGTCCCCCTTTTGTCCCTCGGGCAGTGAACATGGCAGGTGAGACGGCTCTGGATGTGGCGAGGAGGCTGAAGTACAGCGAGTGTGAGGAGCTGGTAGGTGAAATAGAAGAATAGGGGAGAAGCCCAGCATGGGGAAAGGGAACCAAGTGCCTGAGGAGGGCTAGCATGAAGGTGGGGGGCTTCTGGGATATGTCCCTCTAGTGCAGAGACCCCTGTGGGCTGCCCCATCCTGAGATCCCCCTGACCTGCCCCATCCCTCTGGCAGCTGGAGCAGGCACAGGCAGGGAAGCTCTCCCTGCAAATCCACGTGGACTTTGACTGGGAGCCCCCATCAGAGTTCCCCTATGACAGCGATGATGAGCTGGAGGAGAAGGTACCTGTGGGATGGTAGTGGGGAGCCTCCACAGCCCCAGTGAGGGGGCTAGGGGAGTGCAGACTCTTTTGGGGGGCTGGTGGCAGAGGGACATCCCTGGAGCTGTGTGTGTACCCCTAGGTGAGCCCCCTCCAGCGCTCCTTCAAGGGCACATCACCGCTGGCCGCCAGCCCGCTGCCTGCCTGGCCCCAGACCCGCTGGAGCTGCATGGGGATGGACATCACCAACAAGACCTACGAGAGCATCCTGGTGCCCTCGCGCCCTGCACCCCGCCGGGCCCACAGTGAGGAGATCCCCCCGCCGCTGCCCCTCAAAAACCCCACGCGGGGCAGCTCTCGCCCCAAACCCAGCCACAGCCCCACCGGTGAGTCAGAGTGGGGGGTCATCACAGTGGGACTATTCCGTTCCCCAGAGACCAAGTTTATTGTCCCCATTGCATGTGTTCCCCCAGAGCACCCTGAACTGCCCCGGCAGGCATTGGAACCCCACTGCTCTGGGCCAGCAGAGGCACTGGTACCACGCAGCCTGCCTTGTGCCAGCAGCACGGGTATCCTGGATGGCACCCCGAGCACCTGCAGCCCCACCGAGAGCCAGCGGGCAGTGTACTGGGAGACCCGCTCTGAGATGGACACTAGCAGCAGTCGGCGGGGGCCAGAGCTGAGTCCCCCACCTGTGCAGCTCCTGCCAGGCAGCACGGTCCCTGACATCCCCCCTGTCAAGTTCAGGTAGGGACCCTGCTCCAGACTGGGTTTGCACTTAGTGTTGAAGGGTCATTGCATGGTGCTGGTGGTTTGGCTTCAACTTCTGCCACCTCCACGGGCATGGAGAATCGCTGTGAAGCAAAAGGGTTCCCACCCCCAGGGTCTCCAAAGACGCTGATGGTGACCCTGGAATGCAGGAGGAGACAAGGGCAGCTATGTGGATGCTGGCTTGTCCTTGGAGACAATGACACAGATTATTTGGGAGGACACCAAGATCCTCTGCAACTTATCATACATATTTTTTCTCTCTTTTGAGAAAATGTGGTGGGATGGGCTCATTTGAGGGAGTTTGGGTGCTAGGGACCCTTTCCATCAGCATCCAGGAGGCTGTGGGTGGGATCCAGGTCCCATGGGGGAAGCTCTGACCCCCCTCAGACCTCGAAGGAAGGAGAACAGGAAGGGGGAAGGCACCAGCAGAGGGAGGGTGACACTGTTCCTGCTGTCACCCACAGCTCGGAGAGCACCCGCTCATACCGGCGCATCAGTGGCATGGTGGGCAAAGTGGGATCAGCTGGGTCCCCCCAGAGCCCTGGTGGCCCCGAGGACCCTGCTCTCAGCAAGGTGCCCCCTGTGCCCATGCCCAGGAGATTTGCTCCGGTAGGTGCAAATCCTCCTCTCTGCATCCCCAAGCATCCCAGCTTCTCTCATCCTGGGGTGGCAGATGGAGCGATCAGGGGGTCGTGTCCCTATTGCCACCTTTTGGATGGTGTCAGGGGATCTGTCTCCCATTTCATCCCATTTCAGGCCAAGGGGAGGCAGAAGCGGGTGAAGGCAGTGGCTGACTGCAAGGGGGACAAGGCGCGAGAGCTGACCTTCTCCAAGGGGGAGGTCATTGTGGTGACACGGGAGGAGGACGAGCAGATCTGGGTGAGTCACCATGGCATTGACAGGTGCTGGGATCCAAATCCTGGTCCTTTCCCCCCTCTAGTTGTCTTCTGAAGGAGGCTGGGTTTTTCTGAGGGGGCATGGATGGGGGACTCCTGCCCCATGTGTGCATGGAGGAGGGCTGGGAGGGCTCCACTGGCGTGTCACCACAGCTTCGCCTCTCTAAATCCCTGTTGTAATTGAGCGGGGGAGAAGTTTTGGGGCTGATGTATCCAGATAAGACTCACCCCCCTGAATCCTCTTTCTGCACCCCCAGGTTGGCTTCATCGAGGGCGATGGCTCCCGCACTGGAGTCTTCCCTGCCAGCTTTGTCCACCTCTTGCAAGACTGACCGGTGGAGGTGGCCCATTTGTCACTGTCCCATTGGCTGGGACTAGAGGCAGCTCCCTGCTGGAGGATTGGTAGAGCCAGGCCACAACAGACATGTGCCCAGGATCCTATGAGGCCACTGCCCTCCAAGGGGGCCCAGAGACCTCCTGCATTGGGAAAACCATCCATGGATGGCAGCAATGGGGAGCTGAGGAGAAGAGAATGGACATGCTCGCTGCACTGGTGGGCTGAGGTTTCTGTGCCAGCCCCTGCTCCTGCTGCTCTTCCACCTTTCCCGTGGGCTCTGCCCATCCCTTGGATTTTCTTCTTCCTTCTCTGCAAGGAATTGGGGATGGGGGAGCTGTATTCGGTGTCCCCCACCCTCTGCCAGATAGTCATGAAGCCTCCTCCTCATCCTGGGGGCAGCCATGGACCCCCAGCCTCCTTCTATACCCCAACTGTGAAGCTTTTGGGATGGGCAAGAAATAGGAGAGGGGGTTTTTTTTGTGTCCATCCCCCACCCCAGGTTCCGGAAGCTGCCTGGACTAGTGGGGTTTGGAATGCTCCAAACCTTCTCCAAAACTGGTAGCAAAATGCCATTCCCTGATTTGGAAGGGGGGGAGGGATGTTTCAGGTGGAACCACAGAGTCCCTGCCCCATGTCCCTCATCTGGGGTGGGTGCTGGATCACCGCCCCTGCCTTGGGGGGTGGCTCTCAGAGGGGGATTTGCAGCTTTTTCTAGGACCAGCATACCACTGTACCAATGTCCCTTGGGAGCCACCTGCCTCCATACCCTCTCACCCTACCCTTCTCATTTCTGTGTCAAATGCTTCATCTCAAAAAAGTCTTTTTTTTTTTGTAATGTTTTCTGTCTCTAATTTCTAATAAATCATCATTTTTTTAAGCACCCAGGAGTGTGGGTGGAGCACAGCCCCTGCCCTGGGAGTCCTCAGCATGGTGTCCCCAGGGCTCCCAGTCACTGGTATCTGTGATCACTCTTGGGGAGGCCATGTGGGGCTGGGCTGGGACAAGGGCACCTTTCCAGCATGCTGGGATGGATCCAGAGCAGGATGCTCATCCTACAGCCACCCCTTGTGGGTGCTGGAGCAGGGACAAGCAAGTATGGCAAGGTTGTTGTCACATATCCCAATGGCCTGTGCCCCACCTTGCTGCCCGTCCAGCCAGGCCTGAGGGGCTCCTGGCTCCCACCCCAGGCTGGCACACCATCAGCTGGCAGGGTTCTGCAGCACTTCAGAGACTGCAGGACATGTTGGTGTGTCATTAGTCATCGCACAATCGTGAAATGTTGGAAGAGGCCTTAAAGATCATTCCTTCCATCCCCTGCCATAGGGGGTACACCTTCCACTAGACCAGGTTGCACCAAGCCTGCTCCAAGCCTGACCTTGGATTTCCAGGGATAGGATATTCTCGGTACCAAAATACTCCAATATGTGGAGTACTCCAATATAAGAATAATTCCTATATAGTGGAATTTCACATATATGGGAACATTCTAATACATGGGGTATAAAGATTATTCTCCCGGGGATCTTGCTGCTGCAGGACACGAACTTTGGGAAGAACAGAGCTTGTGACACACTGCACTGTACCTGTGCCCCTGAGAAGTCCCTGACTAAGCCATCCCGATGGCAAATCCCCCTCCCGGGCCCTGTCCCTCGGCGCCCCGGGCTCCCCATAGCCCCCATAGCCGCCACAGCCGCGCGTCCCGGAGCGCCCCGACGCGCACCTCCCCCGCGCTTGCAATCGCGGCTCTCGGCTATATTTAGCCCTCCCCCGTGCTATTTCGCTTTCCTGGCACGAGTTTGTAACTGGCCGGGACAGCCCCACCTCCTTTCTGGTTTCTCTCCCCTTCCCTTCCCTTCCCTTTCCCCTTTTCCCCCTCCTCTCCGCTCCCTCCCACCCGGCTGCCCGGGACCCCCATGCCGGCCGTGCGCAGCTGTGCCCGCGGCCAGCGGCGCGCTCCGCTGTAGTCCCCGCCATGGGGCCCGCTGAGGAGCTGGTCCGGATTGCCAAGAAATTGGATAAGATGGTGGCCAGGAAGAGCACGGTAAGGTGGCCGAGCTCCTCGGGGCGTGTGTGCATATTTACACACATACCTATTCGCACGTGTGCATATATGCTTATGTACACACACACGTTTTTTTTACATGCATGTTTGAATGTTGTCGCATGGCTCGGGAAAGCAGGGGTTTGCTCTTCACACCCCTCATTTTGTCCCTGGAGGGGCTGAGTGGGTTTAAGGGGTGCTGCCTGTGTCACTCAAGCCCAGCTGAGGACCTTGTGGTCAGCACCCAGGGGATTTAATTTTGCCTCTAATTTGGGGCTCTCATGCACACCATTGCTGCCAGACACTGGGATTTGGCTGTAAGGGAGGGGTTGTACCACGAGTGGCAGCTCTAGACACTGCTTGGCAGTGCCAGACTGTGGGCAACAGGTGTTTGGCCCCGGGCCTGTGCACCAGTACTGGATCAGTGCCAGGGCCAGAGACTCATGTAGAAGCAAGGAAAAGCTCTGGGCTGGGGGATGTAACACCCTCAGTGCCCCCAGCACAGCCCTGCCTGTTGCACAAGAGTGCAAAGGGAGGGGAGGGGATCAGTCGCTGTTTCCTGGGTGGTTTTGTTGGTTGTGTGCTGGGGGAAGCCGGGATCCAGCCCTGCCACCCTTGTGCCAAGTGAGGATCTATCTGGGGATCCTGGTGAGCCAATTACAGATGCCAAGCCCAGCCCTCAAAGTTAATATTTGACCGTTTCCACTGGCCTTTGCCCTGACAAGGTACAGGCTCCTGGCTGGAGGGGCAGCACTGCTGTCTCCCGGGATCTGGTGGCTTTTTGGGATGCCAGTCTTTGGTATCAAACCAGATCCCATGGCTCTGCTTGCTGCCAGGAATTACCCAGGGGTCAGGGGACAGGGGTGTTCCACACCTCTCCTTGGGATGGGACACCTCTCCTTAGGATGGAACAGAGCCAGGGGACAACTACAGCTCAGGAATGTCCCTGCACCCATCAAACCAGGGAGGTCTGATCCTGTCCCTCATGGTGGGATTCCATGGAACTTTGTCCCTGGGGGGGGTGTGGGGTGGGGGGGTGGATACCTGGGGGCCGATGTCTGTTGCTGGGGCTCTAGAAATACCAAGGATGATGAGGAGGAAGGCTTCATAATGGACTGTCTTTAGCCCAGCTGCCATTGCAGGGCATCAGGATGAAATCCCAGGGCTTGTGTCCCATGGACCTTCACACCCCTAGATGGGGGACACTGCAGAATCCCCCAGCTGTCCCTAGCTCCCACCAGCCCAGACTTTTTTTGGATGGGGTTTTCCCAAGTTTTAAGAAAAGCTCCTGCTACCTAGCTGGAGACATGACCCAGTGCTGGGATGGTCCAGTGGGATTTGAGTATGGGACTTTTCTATCGGTGTGTTGACACAGAGGGTCAGGCAATCCCAGGGAGCAGCCCACAGCTGCTCTGTGTTCTCCTGTCATGCCCTTCCTGGTACTGCCTGGTGCCTCCTCAAGAGCTCCCATGGCTTCTCCCTGCTGCAGGAAGGGGCACTGGATCTGCTCAAATCCCTTACCGGCTACACCATGACCATCCAGCTGCTCCAGGTGAGGGGGTTTGGGTGGGGGGACACCCCATGGGGTAGCTTGTCCTGTGCCCTATGCCAGCCAGCACATCCCTAAGGATGTGTCCCTGGTGCATGTCCCCAGACCACACGGATTGGAGTAGCTGTGAACTCAGTGCGGAAACACTGCTCAGATGAAGAAGTGGTGACCTCAGCCAAAATCCTCATCAAAAACTGGAAGCGACTTCTTGGTGAGTGATGCCAGGGGGAGGCAAGAACCCCCCCCAAATCCTCAGTCCTCCCTAGGCCATCCCTGCACCCTGATGCTTTCTGGGGGGTTGGAGTGGGATCAGTCCAGAGCTAGGATGTGCAGGCTCCTATAACCTGTAACACACATTTTCCAAGGGCTTGCTTTCACTCTGGTATAGAGTGGTGTAAATCATTGTGTGCCCCACCAAGGGCTGAGCGTCTCCATGATCAGTCGCCACCCCAGGATGTAGCTCTGCAGGTGCCCTGTGCTGGTTTGGGCTGTGACTGTGACACCCAAATCCTTTCCCCAGAGTCCACCACCACAAAAAGAGAGAAGGACACAGATGGGAAGAAGGAGAAGGACATAGATGGAGACAAGGAGAAGAAGGGGCTGGATGTTTCCAGCTGCCCCAGTGGAGGGGTGAAGCATGGCAAGAATACTGCTGAGAAGCACAGGGAGAAGCACAAGGAGAGGTGAGGGCTCCTGCCTGGTGTTGGGGGGCACCAGGGCCGATATGCGACCACCCTCTGCTTGGTCCTTAAGAGTTTATCCATCTCTACCTACCCATGGATGCCGGCAGAACTTCTGGAGACCAAACTGCCTCTGGGACAGCACCAGGGTGGTTTTTGGAGGAGGGAGAAGTGGCAATTTTTTATTTTCCCTTCTCTAAAACTAATTATTCCTTGGATGAGATCAGTTTGGACAGTGTTCATCTGACCCCTGCTCTCTCTGTCCCTAGGAAGCCCAGCAAGTGTGACTCTCATGCCACCACCACCCAGGGCCGCTCTGCTGATTCCAGCCCGGAGAGGTACCTGCTGAAGGATGCCCTGACCCGCACGCCAGGCTCTGCCAGGCACTGCCAGCCCAGGGGAGGCTTTGCTGGCAGCCTGGGGATGGTGGGGCTCAGGGATGGGGGATGCAGATGGACAGGATCCAGCTCCCAGGTTGCCAGAATATGCTGGGGTTGCTGAGAGCTTCTCTCCCTTCCTTTGGGCCTCCGTGGTGAAGAGAGTCCAGTGATGGCCAGAGCCCCACTACGTCCTCCAAGAAATCGCCTCTGGATGGCAAGAAAGAGAGGTGGGTGCTAGGCTGGATGGAGATGGGAGAGGCCAGACCCCAGCCCCTCACTGGCCTGTGGTTGGGAGTGTGGACCCACAGCTTGTCTCAGTTGCTGCCCTCTGAAATGGGGCTTGTCCTGCCAGGAGAGCTTCTGCTGACTCCAGGTCATCAACTGCCTCCTCCTCTTCCTCCCCACAGAAGAGGCTGTCAAGGGAGAGGTAAGGAGAGGGTGTCCCTGGGCAGCCTGGGGATGCTTTTAGGGTCCCTCTTGGAGATGCTCTGACCGTAGAGGGGGTGAGAAGTGGCTGGTAGCCCTTATCCTGCCACAGCACTGGGATATTTTCTGGGAGGAGCAAATCCTCCCCCTGGGGAGATTCTTGTTGGCTTCCAAGTGGATTCATTGATATACTGGTGCCTGAGGTCCTGCCACCAGCCCCTGCCCCCTGTCCTGCCTGCCCATCTCTGGTGTCATCCTCACTGTCCTGTTCCATGCCACTCCCAGGAGAGCCTCTCTGGGCACCAGCCTCTCTCCAGCTCCCACCAGCTCCCAGAGAAACTCCAGTGACAGAAAGGAGGAAAGGTAGGAGAGAGGAGGCAAGGTCAGAGAGACCCACTCCACTTCCAAGGGACCCCAGCAGGTCCCTGTGGCTATGCCAGGACCCTACCACCTGCCCATCCCCCTCCATGTGCCCCTGCAGAGCCAACAGCAGCAAGGCCAAACCAGAGGTGCCGCGAACCCCCACCAGCCCCTCCTTCTCTCCCAGCCCCTGCTTCCTGGCTCCCTGCTATCTCACGGGGGACTCGGTGCGGGACAAGTGCATTGAGATGCTGACGGTTGCACTCCGCATGGATGGTGAGCGCTTCTGAGGGACCTGGACCCCAGACTGGGCTGTTTTCCCTATGGGACAGTCCTAAGAGGAGCATTCAGCCCCAAAAGGAAAGAAAAGGAGGTTGGTAGGGTCTCTGATACCAGGGTTAGATGTGAGGATGCATCTTTGTAAGGTTCAAGATGGGTAAAAATAAGTGTTACAGAGATGGATTGTCTGGGGCAAGTACAGGGAGAGAGGTGAGATTTTTTGGGGGAGATACACTGAGACCTGTCTGATTTCATACCTGAAAGTCACCCCTTAACCTCTCTACCCTTTAGATGACTACAAGGAGTTCAGTGTCAATTGTGAGAAGATGGCATCAGAGATTGAAGACCATATCCTTTGGGTCCCCAGGTCCTAAGGGTCCCCAGGCTCCTCATCTGCTGGGAGGGCTTACGTGGCCTCAAGAGTGCTGCTGGGGACAGGACAGAGGGTGACAGACTGCCGTGCCTGTTACCTGCAGAGGGAGCCCGGACCACAGTTAGAGGATGCTGAGGCTGAAGCTGATGCTGAGCAAAGCATCTCCTGAGCACCAGCCTTTGTTCGAGGATCTGTGTCTTCCCCCACCACTCTGGTCAGGGACTTGCCTTCATCCCTGGGGAAATAAATCCAAACCCAGACAGAGCTTTTTCCATGAGCCTGCTGTAGGTGCCTGTGTCTCCTGCCAGAACCAGTCTGTCACAATGTCCAGGCTGTGCCATGCTGGCAGGGATGGAGCCACCTCTGCCCACTCCCAACTCAAGGCTTAGGCTTCTCCTGGCAGCCCCCTGAGACCGAGACCGACCCCAGGGTGGTTCTCCTCCTGGATGCACTTTTTGGTGCGTCCCAAACTCTGTGCCCGAAGCTGCTACTTCAGCCTGTCCATATCCATGTTCTTTGGGAGCAGGAAGTAGGCCGAGTCCTCTGCACCATGAACTTTTGTCCCAGCACAGGGCTTGGTGACAGTCCCTAAGCCCCACAGCCTCGCCTGGATGTTAGACATTCCAAGGCAATGCAAAGTCATTTTCCTCCCCACATCTCAAGCTGCGCTTCATTCTCCTAAAGCCAAGGATGGGGACACTTCCCACAGGGAAGAAAGCCTCACTGAGATCAGCCACCTCCACATGACCAGTGGCCCTGGTGACAGCACCACCCAAGCTGGCATCCCCCCACCTTGCCCCCCTTGATTCCTTGACAGACCTCACATATCTTTCAGGAGCTGAAGAGCACAGACATGAAGTACCGCAACCGGGTCCGGAGCAGGATCAGCAACCTCAAGGACCCCAAGAACCCTGGTCTGCGGAGGAATGTGCTGTGCGGGGCCATCGAGCCCGGCCTCATCGCCCGCATGACTGCTGAGGTGGGCAGTGGGGTGCCTGGGGCTGGGCCCATGGATCTCATCCATGCTGCCTCCGTGGTGCCCAAGTGCTGAGTCTTGGCTTGGTGCTGCCCACAGTGGGGTTGTCCCAGCACCTCCCCATCCCACCCCAGTGTTGAATGAGGCACAGGGAGCATCAGGAGAAAGCTGGCAGCACTGCTGGGCCTTCTCAGAGCCCTGCAGCCCCCCAGCCCATCACAGATCTGGCTGTGGCATGTTGCACTGGCAGGAATTAGGCTGGAGTGTCCCTATTTGTCCTTCTCAACCAGGGTCCACAAATCACGCTCCTTGGAAGCCCAGTTTCCCCTCTAGGGAGACAGATCCCTGCAGGCAATAGTTTTAGTTTGAGGATGGCGTGATTTTTTCATCTGGGTGGGTCTGAGCCCTTCAGCAAGCATAGAGAGCAGGATTAATCCTGGTTTGGGAGAGGATGGGGAAGGTGTTGGACTGTGGTACTTGGATGTGAGCAGAGCCATGGCCACACTGACCCATCCGGGCCAATGCTGGTGGCAGGAGATGGCCAGTGATGAGCTGAAGAAGCTGCGGAACGCCATGACCCAGGAGGCCATCCGGGAGCACCAGATGGCCAAGACAGGCGGCACGGTCACCGACCTCTTGCAGTGTGGCAAGTGCAAGAAGAAGAACTGCACATACAACCAGGTCAGGCCTGGTCCCCAGGGGACCTTGGTTTGAGGGACACCAGAAGGGTCTCCACTGACGCGGTGCTGCTCCACCCTAGGTACAGACGCGCAGTGCCGATGAGCCCATGACAACATTTGTGCTGTGCAACGAGTGTGGGAACCGCTGGAAGGTCTGTAACCATCTGGGGAGAAGATCTGGGCAACCCGGCCCTTCCTTAGCCTTTGGGAATGGCAGAGGCCCCTGAAGTGGTGCTTTGAAGGCTGGGTGAGGGCTTAACACATGCCCTGGGCTCTGCTTCTCTTACAGTTCTGCTGATGCTGCTGGCGATTGGGCTGGAGGGAACGTGGTGCAAGACAAGATGCTATGACACCACACTGGGCAGCTGGGGAGGGGAGGAGGGGTCAGGGTGGCACCAGTCCCTAACCCCCAGCTCCTCGTTCCCGTGCACTGGGCTCCCCCAAACATCCTGGGGAGCCAGTCACCAGCAGTGTCAAGTTCATTTGAGAAGGTCCCTGTGAATTCAATGGTTCTTCCCTGCAAATAACTGCCCTTTGATTGGGATGTGCTGGGATCCCACTGGGAACAGACTCATTCCTGGAAAGGGAGATTTGGGCAGCATGTCCTTCCCTGAGAGAAATCTGGACTTGGATGATTTGGGGGCAGGAGGGACATTGCTCCATGGACATGGGGCTGTGCCTGGGAGCTGAGGGTGGCGGAGGTCCAGGGAACACCTTCTTCCTCATGTAAGTGCACACAGAGGGAGGACATGCAATGTGTCCAGATGCTGTTGGGATGCCACTGTGTCCCTCTGCTCTGTGACAAATGGACCATCCATCCTGGCTTGAAGGCACTGTGTCCCAGGAAAGAAGGAAGGATGGCAGGGAGAGGAGTGAGGAAGAACCCCTCCAGCCAGAGTAATAAAGATATGAACTATCTTCTGCAGCACAAACTGTTTCCTAAGGTGGGTGGGTCTGGGACCTCTGTCTCGAGTTTATAGCTCCACGGCTTGAGCCTCAAGGTCGTCCAAGATCCCTCACTGAATTCCAACACGTATCTCAAATCCACCAGTCCCAGCTTGGGATATAACCATGGCTCATTCATCACCTGGCTGGTGATTAAAGACCTTTAATTAAGGCTGGAGCAGCTCCCTGGCTTGGTCTGGATGCTGCAGGCTGCACCATGGCAGGGCAGAACTTCCACCAACAGCAGGGAGAGTTTTCCAGGGAAAAGCCATCAGGGACCAGGTGGGAGACATCCCTTTGGCTACAGGAGTTCTGGGATGGAGCCTTGTGGCACTGAGCCTATCCCTTATTACCAGCAGCCTCCTAGAGTGGCAGTGAGGTGTGATGAGGACACAGGAAGTTCATGGTGACCATGGATGGGGATGAGGGTGCTGCTCCCATGCCTGCATGAGCCAGAGGGTGAGAGCAGAGGAGGACGGTGAAGCTGCTAATTAACTCACCGTTAATTTTTTAATCTTGGGCTGAGGTATGCATTCTTTTACAAGCAGTGCCATTTGCAGCCAGACTTGGGTGCTAAACCCTCTGTGTTTGGGGGTCCCTGCCACCCTGGAGCCCCCTGAGAGAGCTCTTTTGGGCTGCAGTGCTCGTTAGCACACTGAAGTGATTAATGAGCCTCCAAAGCAATTATTTACGCTTGTGACAGTGCGTGTAGCTGCAATTAAGGAATATAGTGAATTGTAGGGGATGAATAAAACATCAGTGTGACCTTGAGCTGTGAGAGGAGCGCAGGAAGGGCAGGACTGGGGCTCCCAGCTGGCCCCAGAGTGCCTCAGGCTACATTTGCCTGGGACAAGGTCGAAGTGGGGATTTGGACCTATGGTTTTTTGCAGTTCTAATAAAGGTGTTTAAGTGATACCAGAGGGAGCTAGCCTCCAAACATGTTATGGTGGATCTCCTGGCATCCCTCTGTGTCTTTCTGTCCCCCTGTGGACTTGTGCCCAGGAAAAATGTCACACTGTGCCCCCTCTCCACGTTCCCTGGGAAATCCCAGAGGAGGAAAGGGAGGGGCAAACTGGAGAGCTGGGAGAGCAGGGGCTCTGCTGACATCCATGCAAGGATGTCCCCCACACACGCCCAGGGAGCGCTTTTCCACTTGCCTGGGCTGGAGGAGCTCGTGGTTCTGAGGAATGCTCCAGCCTCTGGGGCAATGCAGTGTGTGTCCCTCTGCAGCATAGTGGGTGCCACTGGGGCAGGGGACAGTGAGGGCTCTCTGATATGCAGTTGTTTACAGGCTTCATTCCCCAGGCTGAGCCTCTGACCTGCTCCACAGGAAGGGCACAAACACGTGGCTGTGTGTATTTCAAAAATGCAATTCCCAAATTTTCAGTCCCAAACCGGGGACTGAGCCCCCCACGATATCCTGCCATCCCCACCCCACCCCTCAACTCCCAAGGTCCCTGGAGCTTTCCCCTCTCTCCTCCCCAAGTGATGGTCCTCTCCTCCCCTCCACATCCCCCAGCCTGGTGAGGAAGAGGAGCAGGGAAGATCCCTGGCATCTGCCCATCCTGCCAGTACTAAGCTCTCTTTTGAACTCTGAGGAACTGGGCACTTCAGTTCTCATTTCTCATCAGTGCTGGAGAGGTGGAACCACGGCTGCACCAGCAAATGCTATAATACTGGTCCTCCCTGGCCTTCCATGGGCAGGAGGTACAGACAAGAGCCCTCAGGACCTCTGTCGCAGCTCCAGCCCCACCTGGGGCAGGTTGTGACCATGGAATGATGGAGAGGCCCTTATGGTCCCTGCCAGGGGTTGATTTACCCACCTCGAGGCTCCAGGTTTGGATGCTCCAAAGCTTCAGCAGAGGCTGGTGCCTCTTCCGGCCTCTCCCTGCCTTGTCTCTGCACGAATCACAGAATCATTTCAGTTGGAAAAAACCTCCAAGATCGAGTCCAACTGCTCTCCCAGCACTTGCCAGGCCCACCACTAACCACATGTCCCCAGTGCCACATTGACACATCTTTTAAATCCCTCCAGGTGACTCCAGTGAGATCTTAGTCTTCTATCTGATGGAGTTTTTATATTCAACCTCCAACCTGCAAGACTTTAAACAACCCCACAGAGTGTCCAACCCCAGCCAGGCTTCCTCATGAAGGGACAGCCATTACTGGTTCTGCCAGACCACATCCCTTCCCCAGGGGCTGCCCTCAGGGACATCGTGTTCCACAGAATCTGGCACATGGCCTTTGCAATCCTGGCTTGCCCAGGGGTCACACACACACACCCCCTGTACTCCAGCCCCTCACCTCACCCACAGCACGGGGCTTTGCTGCTGCCCTTCTCCCCCGCATTTTTCCAGCCTTGAGAAAAATATCAGCACTTTGCTGTTCTGTGGTTTCCTTGGCAACCCCATTTCCCCATCCTCTTGCTTTATGCATCTCTAACTCCCTCGGCCCCGGTCACCAACCCCCAAAGCACAGTGGCAGGTTCGTGTGCACAGGGTTGGAGTGGGAGGTGGTGTGTCCTGTCCACCACCAGGATGGCTGATCCTGGAGGGCCCCTTAGCCGGGGCTTCCCAAGCACCTGGGCTTCTTGGAAAGGAATGGAGTAGCTGGTGGTGGTTCATGTCTCTAAACTGAACTGAATTAATGCAGTGTTGGAGTCAGTCTTTACCTCTCTGTGTGAGTCCTAGTGCTCCTGCTGTGCGCAGGTTACCCAGAGAAGCTGTGGCTGCCCCATCCCTGGAAGTGTCCACGGCCAGGTTGGATGGGGCTTGGAGCCCTGGTCTAGTAGTACTCCTTCAGGTACTGCCCATGGCAGGGGATGGAATGAGATGAGCTTTAAGGTCCCTTCCAACCCAAACCGTTCCATAATTCCATGACTGGCAGCCTCTATGACAAACTGAGCAGATTCCCCTGCCCATTCCCATGCTTAATTCCAATCAATAGCTAATGATCCCTTAGGCACAGGTGCTCACTGCTTCCCCAGAGCTCAAACCCACATGCAATATTTATCTGGTGACAGCCACAGGCTTCCAGCATGACTCACTTTGCCGTTGTCAGTAGACAGCATTCAGATCTCCTGGGAAAACCACTCATCACTCCCACCTCCTCATCACGGCTGGTCCCACAGGTGTTGACACTGGGGTGATGGTCAGCAGGGTAGGCACAGGGCAAGGGGACAGCCCTGCTCAGGAATTGGGCTGACTTCCTTTAAAAAGCAGGAAAACACAGCAGTGAGGTGGTTTGGGGAGGGCAGGAATGATGCAGAGGGTGCTGTGTGGGTTGGGGGGAGTCCAGAAAACTCCCTGTATCTTGGTGACCTGGGAAAGGTGCCTGATGTGCCCCAAATACTTGGACTCCAACAGCTCTTCCCCAAATCCCAGAAGGCTGGTCAGTACCCCAAAAGCCAAGCAGACCCTGCACCAGCCTGGGACTTGATACTAAATGAAAGCAAGAGCTATAGAGACCCTAAATTTTTTAGGGAAACCTCAGCTGCTGCACTTACTTTGAGCTATGGCTCAGATGAAGCCTTCTGGGCTTTTTACTCAGCTTTTTGTTTTAATAAACCCCTAAGCACTGGTTTTCCTAAGCACAAGGTGCTGCCTCTGCTACAGAGGCAGGGGAAGATGGGAGATGCAGGGTCTGGATTCCATAAAGGGCGGTTGTCAAAGGATGTAGTGGTATGGTGGTCCCTAAACACCTGGAGAAACCAGGCAGGGGTATCCAACAGGACATTCTCAGCATTGAATGACACACAAATAGCGCTAAAATAGGAGGAAAAACTGTTGAGCCTCCCAGTTCTAGTTCCAGCCCCAGGTTGGGATACAAATGGAATTTCCTTTCTCTTTCATTGTTCTGTCTTGATATGAGTGATTCAACCGCTTTGGAGCAGCTCTCAAAAAATTAGTGATTGCCCAGGACAGCCACATGATCCAGCCTGGATCTTCAGCCAAGCCAAAATACTTGGAGCAAAGCCATGGATTTGAGCTGACTGAATATTTGCTTTTGGGAGTTTTTCCAAAAAAAAAAAAAAAAAAAAAAAAAAAAAAAAAAAAAAAATCAGCGTTTGCAGTTGATTGGAAGGAAATGATTCGTTGAGGTGTATGTCTGCAATTCTGCACACCAGGCTTTGTGATGATTAAAAGCATCAAAAGAGCCCAAAGGGGACCCAGACCTTTATTTCTAAAGTGAAATTTGTTGCATGGAAAAATACAGAATATACTTTTCCTAAAGAAAAACTCAGTACCCTTTTTTTCCTGGCCAGAGAGGTCTGCTGAGTCTGCAGAGCACTTTGATCTCAGCCTTCCTAAAATCACAGTGCTTGGCACAGACCTTTTTTTTCTCTCCTTTAGCTGAATAGGCAGAGAACTGAGCAAAGATCTCCGATTAAAAGCAAAAATCTCACCACAAAATACAATTTTTCCTTACTTGCAGCTGGAATCATGCACACTCTTCCCTCTTACAGCCAGGATGGAGGAGATGCCAGGGGAAAAAAACCAATAAATGCTATAAACCCCCCCCCAACTCCCTCAAACTGCACAAATTCCCATTTCTGTGCTTCCCACGTCAGTAGCTTGACCTAAATATTGCAGAAAAAAAAATTAGTTTTTTTACTTGACACTTCTTTTTTTCCTGCCTGCCAGGATCTCTCGGGCAGTCGGCAATTAGGAGCCACGGATTAATCTTGAGTGATATAATGAAGTGCCAGGTGGCTGGAGGACAGAGCTGGTGAGCAGGGGAGGAGGGGTTGCTCGACAGATTAACATGGTTTAGGACAGGTTTAGTGCAGGTTGAGCACCCAACGTGATGGAAAAGAGGAAGGGTCTGGGGGTGTCAATGGGATATTCAGGCTCATCTCCACTCCCTGATCCTCTGCATCTAAATGCATGGACTGGGCAGGGCTTGTATTGCAGAGGAAAAATGATCTTTGCACATTTTCCAACCCTGATTTGCTTGTAATGTCCCCAAAGCTTCTTTCCACCTGCTTTACACCATCCCAGAGTCTCCCAGACCCATGTTAATTATTTATTGAGGAAAAAATGCCCCAGGAGGGTAGGTTGGACAAGTCCCAAGCTCTTCCCCCAGCCACACCTGTGCTCCCTTACGCAGCTGTGGAATCACAGAGTTCTTGGAGTGTGAGAGGACCTTAAAGCCCATCCAGTCCCACCTCCTGCCATGGGCAGGGACACCTTCCAGGGTCCCTGTCCAACCTGGTCTTGGACATTTCCGGAGATGGGGCAGCCACAGCTTCTCGGAGCAGCCACAGCTTCTCTGGGCAACCTGTGCCAGGGCCTCACAACCCTCACAGGGAAGAATTCCTTCCCAATATCCCATCTAACACTGCCCTCTGGCAGTGGAAAGCCATTGCCCCTTTTCTTGTCACTCCAGACCCTTGTAAATAGTCTCTTTCTGTCTATCTTGACAGCTCCTTCAGATACTGGAAAGCCACAATTAGGTGACCTCTTTTCCAGGCTGAACAATCCCAACTGTCTCAGCTCTTTGCCTTTTCTCCAAGGTCTTCAGAAGCCTGAAAGTCGAGAGCAGCTGGCACAGAGGGCCACATTTTTCCAACAAGCCGCCTTGTCTTTCCAAAATGAGAATATAAATAGCTCATCCTGTAACGACGCCATTATCCAGGAGCTGTGCCACCAGCGCCAGCCACTCACAGCAAATCCATTACCCACAGCAGCCAATTTATTCCCAACTCTGGCAGGGTCAGCAACCATCAGGGAAGAAAATGCTAATTAATAGCACTGTGCAAAGCAGCCTGTCCAGGCATGACATGTAATTAGTGAGCCAACTGCACCTGCCATAGTGCTGGGCTGTGGGAAAAGGGGTGACAGAGCAGCCATAGAGGAGGGACCCGCTGCAGATCCTAGCTACAACTCAGGATGCACTGGGGACACGTGTGTCACACTGCCATCAGTGAGGCTGCAACACTCCACACGTGTTCTTGCATCCCTCTGATCCCTATACCACTCTCCTTGGTCCAGCCCCCATCCCTGCAGTCCCCTCGATGTGCTCCTTCTGCCCAGCCATTTTGCAGGTAAACATGACATTTCCTCGGGGCAGGAGAGATGCTTGGAATATAAAAACTCCTGGTGGTGGGAGATGCAGAGCCCAGGGAGGAATCGTGCTAATGCCCTTACATATCTGCTATGGTGAGTCATCCAGGCCCTCCAAGGATCCTGGCTGTGCTTGGACACGGAGAAGGTAGAAGCAAAAAGCAAGACAAAAAATTGCTTCGCTCAGAAGATATTTTGGTTACAGCAAGGAATAGAAATTGTCTCCTTGGCACCCACCTCCAGCTCTGGTCCCACAGTATGGGGAGGAGGGGGTGTCATGCTGTTGGGTGGGCAAGAAGGGCTTCATTTATGGGAGAAATGGGAACACTTAGCCTAGAACATTCAAGTTCTTAATGAAGTGCAATTATTAGTGGAAGGGAGGAGGATGGGTCTTTCCATCAGGCTGATGGGAAAAATCCATTCTGGGACTGGGAATTAGGTTGGAGCATCACCTTGAAGGTGGTTATGGGAAAACAGTGTCTTCCTTCATCCCTGGCAACATTGCTGCTGCAGCGCTCCCAGTCACTCTGCCACATCCATATGGATATTTGTGTGCTGCTCCTTGATGGGGACAGGGGGACAGCTCCCGGGAGCTGTGGCCACCCCTGAACAAGTTTTGCTCCCGACTGTGCAATGGGAGGGCAAACCAGGAATGGCAAGTTAAAAACCCAAATTTTAAAAAATCCTTTAAAACAACAACATTTTTTCTGAGCCAAGACCTCCCTGAGCCAGGGCTGCTCCCGGCATGGCTCTGCCTCCCCCAAACCTGGCAGTGGGAAGGGATTTACACATCAAATATCCTCTCCTTCAAACTGCTGCAGCCGAAACCTTGGGAGAGAGGAAAAAAATCTGTTTCCAGCTATTTTCCTCTCCATGTAAATAAGTATCTATTGGCAGAGCACTTCCTTCCGCCTAAGGCTTTTATTGGACATCAGTTATTTAATATTGCTCTTTTAAATCCTTGTGTTTGGCTCTCAGCTGCTTCACTCATCTCAGAGCACAAATGTTGGCACTTTGTGTTTAGAAAATATATATCTATATTTAGATAGGCAGACAGATAGCCGTGGAAGAAGAGCTGTTCCAATCATTAAATCACCGCTTTCAATTTTTCCTTATTACTAGTCTTCATTTAACCACAGGCCAGGCTGGCCAAATGCTCCCCAGAGACAGCCCAGCTGAGCCCAGCAGGTTTGCAGCTCTAAAAGGGGTCTTAAGAAAAAAAAAACAAACCCAATCAGATAATCAGAAAGGAAATCTTCCCTGAAAATGTCTTCCCAAGGCAGAGGCATCCCAGAGGGAGGGGACTATGATACAGCTGGAGTGTGATCCTGGCTTCCTGCTCAGCTGGAATATTTTCAGAGAGAAGGAGTGGGAGCGGGTGGGAGGAAGATCCAGCACGTTTGAAAGATACAGGGGGCAAAAGGGGGGTTTTGTGCCTTTCAGAAGAAGAAAGAAAAGAGGGAGAGAAATCACCTTCTCTGATCAGCTGTCTGAGGTTCTGCAGGCTGGAGAGGCTGGAGGAGGGGGAGCTGCCTTTGAAGCTGGGAGAGGCTGAGTACAGCAGCCTTTGCTGTCACTTCCTCCTCTTCCTCTGGCTCTTTTCTGTTCCCTGTCCTCATCCTGGACTGGGAGCCCACCCTCAGGACGGCCAAAACACCTAACATTGGGATGTCAGTGTTGCTCTTGTGGCCGGGTACAAACAGAGCCAGAGATTTCCTCTGAGACCCAGCACTGATGGGTTTCAACTCCTTTCCCTGATGCCTCTTGCTTTTCCTTGGGTAACACCATGACCGTGGAAGAGCCATGCCATCTCCAGAGGCATCCACCTGATCTCCAGAGACTCCCAGTGCTGGCTGATGGACTGGGAATACTGGCAGAGGCTCTGCCCCATGGCTTGGCATTGCCCTCCGCAGCAGGGAGGGAAGCAGGTGGCCATCTAGGAAAATAACAGCATTGAGCAGCCGCCATCTGTGTCCCTGTGGATGGAGGGCATGCTACCCTCCCTGGATGCTCTCCAGGACCAGCCAGGACAGATGGGAGCAGGCACCCGATAGTATCATGCTGGGAACTGAAGCAAAGCAAGATCCCCAGTGTTGACAAAGAGCTGGAGGAAGAATTCCTGGAGGCAGCTGCATCAAGGGTGGCATCATCACGAATATTCATCACTAATCAACAAGTGATGCTGTTAGCTTTTCTGCTGGAGATCCAACTTGGACAAGTCAGGGTTGAGCCAGGTGGAAATCAGGCAGCTGGTGACAAAAGAGCTTTGTTCAGTCTCTGCTCACACTTATATCCAGCCTGGCTCTGGCTGATCCCAGCTCCTGAACCCTTCAGAGCTTGATCAAAGTCTCAAGGAAGAATCCTGAGGTTTGCTGAGTTTTTTGGGATGAATCCTGCCCCAGCATTGAGCTGTCCATCACCCCTCCTGACATCCAGGATCAAAGCCATGCAGGTGAGGGATGCTGCAGGCAGATTCCCTGAAAAATTCCTGCCTTCAGGACCTCCTGAGCATCTTTAAAACCTCCCAGGATCCTGTCATAAACCTGAGTGTCATTTCAGGACCTGCTGCCTGTGAGCTCACACTGTGAGGGGACACACTGGTCCCTGTGCTGCCCCATAGCCAGGCAGCCACCCTGCCCAAACCAAGCACAGGGTATAGAAAGCTCCGAGATAACCAGGAAAAGAGCCTTACTCACACACTGTTTAAAACACTTTGTAAGCACCACTGCTCCCATGCCATTGCTTCCCTGACCTCCACATCTTGACTCCTGGCAAGAAATGACTGGCACAAAAACAAAGAGTTGGTGGGAGCTGATGCTCTTTCTGCAGCTCCTGATGCCTCCAGGTCCAAATCACCCAAATCTCAATCTTCCAGCCCCAAATCAAACCTGATCCAAACTTTTCCAAGCTTTTCTACCAGGTTTCCACTGAAAAGAAGTTTCCTGTCCTCTCCCAACCCCAAATCAAATCACCCCATGGACTTCTGCAGAAGCATGAAAAAGGAGAGGGAAGATCCAGGGTCTGAGTCCAGAGCAAGAGGCACTGAAGCTGCGCTCTGTGATTTGGCACAGTTAGAGAGCAGCAGGATTGCAGCTGACCTGGATTCCCAACATCAAAGACAACAGCCGCTTCTTCCCCAGCATCTCCAGAGCCATCCAAGGAGGTGAATCAATGAGCTGAACAGCTATGTGTCCATCCCATCCAGGCACTGGCACCCAGGGCTGCAGGTGATGGCAGGACCATCTCCCTTATACTGTGGCTCAGAGCTAAAAAGCTGCAGAAAACATAACATTTATATGAGAAAGAAACCTGCTCCTCCATGAGCAGGGTGGTCGAAGGTGGTCCAAGGGGTTTAAGCCACATCTGGTGTGGGTCTAACCCCCATCCTGTTGATACAGTAACAGACCCTGGCAAATCTCCTGTCAGACTCACAGGACACAGACAAAAAGATCTTATCCCTTGGGAAACCCAGCCCTAACACTCTTCCCTGTCTCTTGGTAGTGCTACACGTGTGTCTGCCCATGTGCTCAGGGTCCTTGGCCATCCAGCATGTCATGACCAGCCCCAAGCAATAGGACACAGAGTCCCCATGTCTCAGTCTCAAAGGACCTGCTCTCTTGTCCAGGAAAACCCATCCCCTCTGGGAGCCCAGGGGTCACATTGACACCAATTCCATCCACCAGCAGCAAAAAGCTTTATTTTTCCAGTCCGGCTCTGTCTGGGAGCAGCATCCTGCACTGGCTCCCCCCCTCCCCATGATGGTTCATTTATGAGATGACTCACAGGTTGTTAATGCTCCCAACACGCATCGCATCGGATGGAAGCAGCGCTGCCACGTCCCAGCACCAGCTGAGGGGGGGCACAGCTCATGCTCCCAGCTCCCTGAAATCCAGGGAGACTCTGCCAGTTCCCAGTCAATGCTCCGTTGTCAGACAAAGGCAGCTCAGAGGGGGGGCAGTGGGATGCTGAAAATACCTAAATAAGCAACAATCAGGGAAAAAGGCTCCTGTGGGGATTGAGTTTCTCAGGGATGGGGTGTGATGCCTGTCCTTCCTTCACTGCCAGCACAGCTTGGTGCCCGCAAGCCATTCGCTATCACTGTCCCCGTTCCCGGCACTGCCACGAGGGCAGGCATGAGCCTGGGTGAAGGAAAAGGGTTCATTAACCCCTCCGATGAAATAATCATCACTTTGAAGGCATTTTTCATGGAAAAGGATGAAGCAGCAGAAGTACTCACCCTGTATTTGCAAGGTGCCCCACTGTCCCCAGCCTTGGGTGGGAGCAGCTGGCTTGGGGCGGGCTGGTACTGTCACCAGCTCAAGCCTGGCAGGGGGTCAGCCCCTCTCATGTCCCAAGAACATCTCAGGAATACTGGCAGCATCACTCTCGAGACATCACTGACCTCTGGGAGAGGGATTGTTGCCTGGAAGATGGTGAGCAGAGATTTTCCATCCAGCCTCTCAACTCAACTCCAATTCTGGCCATCTCAGTGTGCAAACACCCTGCCCTCAGAGGCAGCCTCTCCACACACAGTGCCAAGGAAATAATGCTACAAAGCCCCCACCTCACATGCAGCCATGCAGAATGGTGAGGCAGAGAAGAATCTCATCTAATTTTAACTCCCCTGACGGATGGGCTTTGTTCTTTGCAGCAGCTGCCCCGCAAGGTATGAAAACACTCAGATATGTTGACATGGGAAAACAAAACACACAAATCAGCCCATTTTCCTCTTCAAGGCCGATTTATCTGGAGCTGTCAGTGGAGGGAGGGGAAGTGATGAGCCCTGGGGAGATGGGGGAGCAGCCTGGACTTGCAGCTCGGTGGTTACCAGTGCAGTAGGGGTGATGATCATCCAGCATCTGGTCCATTCTCTCCCAAGTCCCAAAACATCTCAGATCTACAGAAAACAAAGTGACATTTTCTGCTGCAATTCCCCAAGGTGTGATTCTGCACATGTCCTGGCTCATCCTTATAAATGAAGGGAGCTAGATGCCAATGGAGCCTGCCCTTGAAGTGGTTCACCACAAGCTGAGCTCCATCCCAGTGCCTCCATCGTGCTGACTGCTTGGTTTTCTGAGTTGGGATGGATCAGATCAGACCCTGGAGAATGGTGACAGCATCTCAGGGCGGGGAGGAGAGGCTGGTAAATCCTTCTGCAAGGGTTGGTGCATCACTTCTATAAGGAGAAGGAAGAGGGAAGATGGAAGGGGAAGGAAGGGGGAAGGCAGGAAGAAAGGAAGGATGGTGCAAACACAACCCTGCTCTTTTCACACGTCATTTTCTGGGAGTTGCACTTGTCTTGTTTTCCAGCTTTGTGGGAGCCTACATCCCATCTCCAGTTTCCTGTCTTTGACCTGGAAAATCTCATCAGCTGAGTCTCATCTGCTGAGTCTCCTCCTGTTTGCCCTGGCTCTGCTCTGCCCAGGTCCGCTGTGTTAGCCCAACTGTCTCCCGCACCAGCTCCGGTTACACACTGTCCCATTTTTAGGCTTGTCCTGCACACTCCACAATGGGTTTGTCCCCCCAGGGGCAGATGGTTTCACCGTCTAGAAAGGAAGAGGAGAGGAAGGGAGCTGGTGGGCTTGACTACAGCCGTTGCCACCACATTCCTTCCTTCCTCCCAGGAAGGGTTGCATTCACTACCAAGAGCAAAGCCATGCAAATAATTCCCTCTCTTGGAAGGGTGCAGGTGAAACATTCCAGAAGCTTTCCAAGCAGCCTCTGATTTTGACTTCTAGGGTAGTGGATTTGTTGAGAGTTTTATTCATTTGCTGTCCCAACAATTTTGGCTCCTGTGCTGGTTTGGACACAAATCCAGGAGGAAACAACCCAGAAGGGAGTCTCTCTCCTCTCTCCTGCCAGCCAAGCAAGCAGGTCCTGGCAGCCTCCACCCCTCATGGGTTTGGGAGAAAGAATTTCTCAGACGAGAGTGAAAAAAAACCTGTTTATTTAACAAAGCAAGTTCCCCCCTCCCTTCCCAGAGGTGGAGGTCGGTGGGTTCCCCACAGTTCTCTCACGTGTCCCAGGCCCAAGGCCCAAGCCCAGCTGGGCCCCCGCCGGATCGAGGGGTCCCAACCACGAGTCCCAGAGATGGTGAGCTGGTCTCGGATGAAGGAAACGAGCTGAAAAACCGTCCAGAAAGGAGCAGAAGCCGCAGAAGCAGATCTCCGTTCCTCTCCCGCCGACAGCTGAAAAGAAAAGGTTGAGAGCAACCCTCTCCTCCTCCAGTGCTCGCAGAGGGAAAAAAAGTCTCCAGCCAGGCAAAAATCTGTAAACATTCCGGCTGCAAGGTCAAGCGAGCCGCCGTGAAGAGTCCTCCTGGCTGCAGTCCAAAGGCACCAAAAAACTTCCAGCAGGCGATGGGGAATACAAGATTGCCACAGAATCACCCCACAACAGCTCCTCGTGAGCATCCAGGGATGATGCTCCATCAACAGAGCCCTATAAAATGGTTTTGTGAATGTGAGTGGAAAAGCAGGAAATCTGATGGAGAAAATGGTCCCCATGCACATGGTGTGTGCCTGTTTGTAGGAACCATCCAGCATCAGTTCATATGGAGTTTAAGAAGAGTCATGTACAACACTGGGACCAGGATGCAGCACCTGTGGTGGCATTTCAGCCAATCCCTGTCCCCCCAGGATCAGCTGCAGATGCTGAGCTCCAAGTCTGCACAGTATTTGCTCTGAAAACAAAACTCTGCACAAATAAAATCCTGCTTGTGTTGGGAGGCAATAGAGCAGCACAGGGACTACAAGGGAAGCAGGAGAGCCCATGGTGTGACATTGAGGGCATCTCCTCTTGCCAAAAACCACCCTCACCCCAATTGAAAGCCAATGCACCTGGTTGTCCCAGCAGTGCTTCTTCAGATTTGGGACAGAAATCCATGAAAAATGGAACACCTCCATCCCCTGAAGATAGGCACTATGAAGGGGGAATAAGAAATGGAGTTTCCCCTCTCTGCATCACAGCTCTGAAATGTACAGGCAGGACTCAACCTGGCTGCCAAACTGGAAATTATATAAAAATATCTAAATAATTTTATATATTTATTTATATATTTATATTTATAGTTTAGATATTTTATATAGTTCTATACCTGGCAGAACTGCCCTGGTCCCCACCTCAGCAGAGGGGACAGCCGTCCCAATGTCACTGGAGCTCCAGTGCAAGGCTCTGTATCAACAGTATCATGGCAAGGTGCGAGGCACTTAGAGAGTGTCTCAGTGTCCTTCTGAATTCCCAAAAATCTTCATGGAGAACTCATGTCCCCTGTTTCCTCCTCCATTAACCTCCAGAGATTGCCATGTATTTTGACTGGAGATCGGCCAGAGCAGATTCACAGCTCCTGCATGTTATTTTTAAGTCCATTTTAATTAAAAACAATAAATTCCAGAGAAGAGGGTCTTCTCACCATGAAATGCACTTTTTCAAGCTTGCAGTCTCTGAGTAAATCTAAACATTGCCATTAGTGGCTCCAGCTGTAAGTCCCCTTGGGTGGACCTTGAGCTCCTTTGTGCTCCTCAACAGCCTCAGCGTTGGTCTCACCACCTCAATTTGATATTTTATTTATTTTTCAGGCTGTGAGGGAGAAAATAAGAGCTAGGGCATTGCCACACAGAATTAACTAAGAGAAATGATTCCCTCAGGAGAGCAGGACACAATCCAAGATCACAGAATCCCAGAATGGTTTAGGTTGGAAGGGACGTTAAAGCTCATTCAGTCCCACCCCCTGCCATGGAGTCTGGTGACCCACCAGGCTGCATGTGCTGCAATAGGGTGATGATTCCCCCTCCAACATGCCTCCTCAGCCTCAGTTTCTCCAGTTCTGAGAACTCCATCCATTGCAGCAGCCGGGCTGGGCAGCTGGAGCAGCAAAAGCTGAGAGCAGGCAGATGAACACCAAAGCCCTTTAAACATTTTCCATTTGTTTTATATGTCCATTTGATTTATTTTTAACATTCCAGCTGAAAAAAAAATTATAAAGAAATGGAGCTGAACCGAGAGGATGTGTTTGCTGGAACCTGCCAGGATGATTAGTCCTTTGCAGATAACCCATTTGAAAAGGGTCAGTGTGAGGGCTCTGGCCATGCCAGGAGCCAAAGGAAGGGATGAGTTCTCTTCCAGAGAGCTCCTCAGCCATGCTAAAAGCTATTTTACACTCCCCAACCTGATGTTTCATTCCTGCTGGGAGAGATCAGCAGCCAGCCTGCATCAGAGCTGGGCACAGCAGATACTCAACACCTCGCTCTGGGTTTGAGAGGCTGTTTTCACCCAGGAAGGTGTTTAAATCCTGTGTTCTGGACCACACACAGGTGCAGAACATCACCCTCTGTCCTGCCTGGGCTTGTAAAACCATTGCAGTAATGGGAACACCTTCCAGGTAAGGAGGCTGATGCATCCAAAGTGCTGGACCCAAGATATATGTGTTAAGTCCATCCCTGTGCTACCAATTCCTGCCTTTACCCATCCCACCGGCCCTGTGGGACAAAGCCAGGACCACAGCCACCTCACACTGTGAGGACACAAACCCACAGCACGTTGTTCCTGCCTCCCTGCTCAGCTGCCCTGGAGCTGGTTACCATCTGAACCATGGGATGAATGAAAAGCCATTAATTCCCTCCTGGGCATTTTTATGAGGCTCTTGATGAAATGTCTGGATGCTTCAGCACTGCAGGAGTTTGATGCTGGCAGAGCTCTGCACAGATTGAAAACCCCATCTCCAGGGCTGAACAAGCTGCTGGCCTCTCCTCCATGTCCTGTATTGCCTGCTCAGTCCCTCTGGAGCCAAATGCACCCCAAACTGCAGCAAAGCATCCTCTTTCTCTGAGCCAGCTCTGTCCCAGGGCACAGGGCATTGAATTCATCAAAGTAAATAGGATATGGGGACACCCCAAATGCATGTACCCACAGCCTCCACATCGAGTGGGGCTCCAGGAAAAGTAAGGCTTGTGCCTCTCAGCTTTGCAGACCCTGAAAGGGAGGAGCCTTGCCAGAGGAAGGTGGTCCTGCCCCAAGGCTGGAAAGGATCCTTGGAAAGGGGAGGGTGACCCTCAACACCCCACAAAGCCCAGTTCAGCTAAGTAGGTGCTGCTGCTGGATCTATATTTGCACCTTCACCCTGCAGCACCTCCCTAAATCCCTAAACCTACAGCAGCATCCCTCCTAAGCCCCTCAGGAACCCTCTTTAGCCCCTCCAGCATCCCTACTTATTCCCTTCCAAGCATTCCTCCTAAATCCTTCCCAACAGTACTCCCCAAATCCCTCCTCAGCATTCCTGCATCGTTCTCCCCTAGCATCCCTCCAATATCTCTCGCCCCACAATATCCTTCTTGAATTCCCCTACAGCATCCTCCCAGACCTTCTTAGCGCCCCCAAACCCATCCAGCACCCCCTAACCCCACAACACAGGGTGGGGAGAGTGAAAGAGAGGAAGAAAAAGCAGAGGGCAAGGGGGAACTGGAGAGCCCCCGGCTTTGCTTTGTGGACAAGGGTGCTGTTTGTCCCCCTGCTTTCCCACAGACAAAAGAAACACAAAACAGTCAAGGCGTCGGGATCCATCCCACTCCTCCTCCAGTCCGGGGACCCCCGGATGCTCGGGGCCGCCCCCGAAGCCCTTCCCTGCTCCGGGGATGGGAGACAGGCAGGCATAGGGGCGAGGCAGGGACCGGGAGGAGCTGGGGGGAGGGACAGGGATTGGGAAGGCAAGCAGGGAGGGGAGGTAGAGGCAGGCTTGGGGGAAGGAGTGGCAGATAAGGAACTGGGTGGTGGAAAAGGAGGCAGGGATTGGGGATAGCGGAGGTCAGACAGGGGGCTGGGAGGACAACAACCGGGAGGGGAGGCTGGCAGGGATTGGGAGAGAGAGCGACAGGCTTGGGGCGCGGGAGGGGG
>VZRX01005865.1:81411-162041 GCA_013398075.1 Notiomystis cincta | reverse complement strand
CCTTCTCCTTCTTTTTCTTTTTCATATGACATGACCTTCAACAGACCAGTAAATTTGGATGGTAGTTTTTTAGGCCTAGTTTTCTAGAATTCTGTGGTTATAATAATCAAAACCTCAAAACAAGCATTCTGGACACTCTAAACATGATTGGTGTTGTGCTTTAACCCCAGACAGCAACCAAGCACCACATAGTTGCCTGCTTACTTTCCCCTGGAGGGATGGAGAAGAGAATTTGGAAAGTAAAATTGAGAAAATTCATGGGCTGAGACACAGGCAGTTTAACAGGTAAAGCAAAAGCCACTCACATGAGCAAAGCAAACAAGGAATTAATTCACCACTTCCCATGGACGTTCAGCAATCTCCACAAAAACAGGGTTCTATCACACTTAATGGTGACTTGGGAAGACAAACACCACCACTCCAAATGTTCCCACTCTTCCTTCTCCTTCCCCTGGCTCTATACACTGAGCATGGTGCCATATGGTATGGAATAATCCCTTGGTCAGATGGAATCAGCTGATCTGCTTGTGTCTCCCCTGAACTCCTTGTGCATCCCCAGCCTCCTCTCTGCAGAGGTGAGAGGTGGAAAAGGCCTTGACTCTGTAAGCACTGCTCAGTGATCACTAAAACACCCCTGGGTTATCAACCCTGCTTCCAGAACAGACCTCAACCACAGCTCTGTATCAGCCACTCTGAAGAAAAGTAGCTCTGTCCCAGTCAAAATCAGCAAAGTTGCCCAGACCCCCTGACTTACCTGAAAGCTTAGGAGGTGAACAGTGAGTGGTAGAAATGCATAATTCTAGGGCTCAATGCAAATTTATTTTACAGTAGCTTCCTGAAAACCAGTTTCTAACTCTATATTTAGATGCTCAAGAGAGCAAATCTAAAAATCTCCAGATCCCTCTAGTAACTTCTATGCATCTTAGCCTTGTTTAATAAGAATGAATAGGATTAAGATACTTTATTTGATTGTAGATTGAGCTTTGAAGTTTAGGGAGAAATTCCAGTCTTTCTTTTTACTGTCTAAAAATTCTGCCTTTCCAAAACTTTAATCAGCTCTAAAATGGTTTTTCTTTGCAGATGTTCATACCCCTGTGTTAACTCTTGTTTAAAAGGCAGTATCATGGCTGTTTTATTAATCAGGTGGGGTTTTTTTAAGTCTGTTAGATATTAAAAATGTTGCCCAATTTAATTTATATCTCTATTTCTCCTAACTTCAAAAGATATATCTTTTCTTTGCTTATTACATTCATTCCACTACTGCTCAATGTGGATCTATCTTCATAATTTTTTTTAATTTGTTTTGTCATAATTTTTTCCATTCATTTGAAAACGCATAATTAGACCACATGTGAGGAGAGTCAGAGCTCAAAATATATATATAGCTCATTTAAATTGCAAAATATTGGTTTATAAACCCAAAGCAATCCCTTTCTTTTTCCCTTCCAAAGTCACTGTCCAAGAACTGTAATTTTCAAATCTAGCACTATGGTATTTAGTCTCTTAATTTTGTGTATTTCATTAATTGAAGCTAATGATCAATGTTTAAGCTAAATAATATGCAAATGAAAAAATAATTCTCTAACTGACTCATTGTGTTTATTGATTTATCCTATAGATATAGGAATTATTTTTCTACTAGAAATGGCAGGATGGTCATGTGAACTCTTGACCAATCCTTTTCATCCCTTATTCCTTCTTTTGTCATTAAAGTCAGATAACTGTAATAGACACATTAGATCTCTAACACAGACAAGAAACAGACATTCCCTTTTTGGTTTATCTGAGAGTAAAAATTGAAGTTCAGAAATGTATTCTGCATCTTATATTATTCTTAGCAGTTTCAAATAAGGCAGAAATGCAGTACCCTTTTAAAAATTAATACTTTACTTGAAAGGAACTTCCAAAACAAATTCTTTTATAATAAAGATAGTTATGATTTCAAGTGCCATTTTAAATAGTACAGTAAAATACTGGTTTACAAACAGTGAATTATGATTGATATGTGATACTAATATAACAAAAATAGCAGTAAAAAAAATGCAAATATTAGAATTCAATATTAATCTAATAAAGGTATAATTTCTTTGTAAAATAATGCTACAGAAGCTCAGCACATTTATAGGGTATTCCAAGTGGTTGTCTCCTTGATTAAAAGTAAAAATTCATGAAGAATTTTTAAATATAACTTATAAATATTTTTTAAAATCTGAAGGGAAAAATTGGGAATTTCACAAATATTCTGAAATTAAAAATTTGGACGCTTTTGTGTCTACTATTTTATTTTCCATTTCTGTGAAAGGTAACTTTATGTTTGTTCACTATATTCCAAAAGTGGTTTCATGTTTCCAACAATTGTCTATATATTCCCTTTCTTCTTTCAAGATTTTGATCTTATTTACTTAATTGTGTGGATTTTTAAAATTTTATTTAGTTTTAGTCTGATTTTTCTCCTTACTTTTCTGTTGTACTTTAGATTTAGCATACATCTATAATTTTGCTGGCATGACTATCTTTTCTCATTGAATGAACTCATATTCTCTGGACAGTTGTGTTTATTGACTGCATTTTATGAAGCATGTTGTAGTCTATCTCTGCTGTTGTATTTCTAAGTTTATTTTTTTTTTACTTCAAAGCAAATTAGCTCTCTGGGCTGACTTGCTGAGTTTGCTGCTGCCAAAAATTGCAGCCTTGTGTTTTATTCACCACTGAATTCTCTGAGGCTACAATGTTGTATTACTGTATTTACATCTCAGTAGAAGGTCTTTGGTTTCTGCTTTCTTAGATCATTTGCCAGGAACTCCACTCAAATATATCTTTGATAGTGAGGCCAATGTATTTTTGATAGTAACTTCATTCTTGCTGTTGAATCTAACTTCAAATAAGAACTTTCTGTAGGATTCCGTATTGCTGTCGTGCAATTGGTCATTATTATTTTTTTAATTATTCTTGAAATAGAATCTATTCTTTACTTTCTTGATTTATTTGAAAGTATGACTTATCTACCTCTTCACCTTTACAAGGAGGATATAAGAGTATTTAGAGTTGTGCTGTTTGATAGAGTATATGGGTGACATTTTGTTTCCACGTAAGGCTTCTATAACAGTTTGTTATTGGACTAGAATGTGTTTTCTCCAGAATTTTTGACTAGAATACTGGTGAAAATTTTACTAAAATTTTACATTTTTGCTCCATTTATGTTTACATGCAGTATCTTCTCTTTTATGCTATCAAGTAATCTCTAGATGACCACTAATTAACATTCAATAAATGCACATTCGAAACTTATTTTCTTTTAATCTGCTGGTGAAAATAGTGGTTTGAAATTTTATTTTTATATATCCAGTAGCTATAAGATATTAGAACTCCAAAAGTCTAATTTTCTTATTTTTCTCTTGTGGAAGGCAGCAGCACCATGATTAAATTTTTTGCAGTTCATAAGCTGCTGCAATTGAGGCTTTCTCAGGTATTTAGATCCTTCACCACTTTAGGGTACCAAAGGGATCATAGTATTGTATAAAAAACAGTGAAAAAAATGGTGAACTTTGTTGGTGAAACATATTATTATTAATTTTAAATACACTCAAAGTCACTTTTGTGTTTTTTTCCTTGAAGAAAATTTTCCAACCAAACCATTTTCTCTCCCTTAATATTCAATAAAAATTGTGATCAATGACTTGCTATCAAAGATGTGAATTAAAAGTTCATATATCTACATGATTTAAAGGACAGTTTTCTCAGCTGTTAGTGACTGGAGCCCTTCCTGTGTTACTGATGCACCTGCTGAGAAGGTATGCTAGTTTCAACTACAAAAATGATTAAGTAGTCTTCTGACTGTCCTCTATCTCAATATCCTTGGCTGTGAGTTCTTGTCTCAAGGTGCAGAAAGATCTGCAACATCTCTCAGCAGACCCTAGGCTTCTAACATTGAAATGATGAATTAAAGATATTTAAATTTAGGCTTTGGGCAAATATAGAATTTTTGGCTGCCAGCAACAGAGTTCAGTTGAATTGTCTTCCCCACTTTTCTGTGTTCTGCGTTTATTTCTGTGTTTTGCGTTTGCTTTCATTTAAGGATGAAATTAATTTATATAAACTAGCATTATAAAGGTTCTGTCTTTCACTGGGTGAAATGACATATACACACTCATTTGAATACTCAGAACCCTTTTCTCTTATTTTCTCCTCCTATCCTGTCTCAGGGGAGCAGTGATAGAGCAGCTTTGCTGGGCACCTGGCAGCTAGCCGAGGCTGATGCACCACACTGTCCAGCTATGGTAAACACAACACATTTGTCACGATTCCTCTTCTGCTACTGCACAGATATCAGCAGTAGCATGTGTGTGAGGAAATAGAATGGGAGTTGGAGCATTAGATAGAAATCTGGGGTCTGTATCAATACTCCTGTGCTCAGGGATATAGAAATGGCAGAGCACATCACGTAAAGGGAAATTATGATGAGGGTGATGCCTTCCTCTCTTGCTGCCATGTAGCCAGGCTGAAACCTGAAGAGAATACCCAGGGGAATGAAAGTTGATAAATCATAGGCATGTGGACATTCAGGGTCTCTGCAAGTAAATTAAATCCTGGGGAACCTTTCAGGGACCTTTCAGCTGTTGTTCATGGTAAGATGGTAGAATTGATTCCAACAGACCCAACTTGTATTTCTCCAGGCAGATTTTTAGCCTTGCCTATGACCTGGTGTGCTCTCCAGTACTTCGTATTTTTAATTATTTTAACTCTCAACTTCATGCCTACCTGATTATCTTTCTGTTGCATTACTTTTTTCTCTTGGTTTCCTGTATATCCTGCTGTAAGGAATTGAAGAGTTGAGTTGCCTGTCTCAAACACTGTCAAGGCCATGGAAGGAATTTGCCATAAGATAAATCACTAGAGTGGGAACCTGAGATGAGCACAGAAGGGAGGAATTTGCAACAGGAAGGTGCTGGTTCCTGGCCTGGTGGAGGTGAAACCTGGTTAGCACATCTTGGTTAACCCTTATGGACAAAAATTCCCATAAAAACGATGTGAGAAGAAACAACTCCTCCAACATATATCACCAGTCAAAGAAAGACCTCCATGGTCAGTAGGTCCCAAGGGATCTACTATCAAGAACCTCCATTACCCTGCCTCATAAGCGGCTCTTAACACCTGCCCTAGCCCCTTTCTACCCCTCTGTCTCTTAAGTATTTAACTACATTTTTGAAGTAGCTTTAAGAAATGAATAAACATGAGCCAACATGATATTTGGGGCTCTAACATTGCCACGTGTAATGTCTCTTTCTTCACCTTGTGTTATGTAGCTTGTAAACCCTGAGAAAATCCTGTGTTTTCATAACGGCACTTCAGTCCCATCTGAAGGCTCCAGTGTAATGAAAGTGATTAATATAGTACATCATTGTTAGATGATGATTCCTATTATGCAGAATAATAATAAAGGTGCATTTTTCAGGTCCAGATTCCTTTGCTGGATTTGTTTAAATTTAGTAAGCATTATAAAAGCTGTGAAATGTTCCTGATTTGCATTTCAGAGTGGTGAGAAAGCATAACATTGGGGTTTTAGAAGTGCAAATTTCCTTAGTGTCTTTCTTTATCAGAGGATGTTCATGGATTACAGACTCAGACTTGATTCAGTAAAGAAATACCATAGAACTTGGAGCAATTTACATGCTTACATAAGGCATAGATTACATGAAAAAAAAAAAGTTATTTTTGTTTCAAGGACAGTATTACAAACCCATTTTACCCTTTTAGTCTTATGGGCTATCTCAGGACTTAAAAGTGTATTTAATATCAGAAAATATGTCAATACAATAACATATAGTTAAAAGTATTATATACAGCTGTGTTTTATTAATTTTGTAACTTTATTTGTCCATTCATATTAACATTATATACCAAAGCTTTTTTTTAAGACTGCAAAGAAATTATCTTTTTCTATACCTGTCTTGAGTTTGTTCTTTGGTATAAGAAAAAAGTAGCTACTTTGTTACAGAATTTCATAAATTCTAGTTTGTGAATGAGATGTGATTGACCTTGATGGATGACAAAAAAGTTTTTTACTGAATTAGATTGTAGACTTTTCTTTTTAATATGTAATACCTTATAGAATTTTTTAATGTGTCCTTTGGTATCTAATAGTATCTCATGTGTATTTTCCTTGAAGATTAAAACTTTCTTAAGGGACCACAAAAGTTTTATTGTTGATTCTGCAACTGGAACTCAGTGTAGTTGAACTAGTATATCAAAGTTAAGCACATAGTATTTCTGTGGGTAATAAACACTCTGAAGTTCTTTGGGAGATTGATTCTGAATAAACCTGTGATATCAGAAAAAAAAATGTAGCTTGCTTTTATGCTTGCAAAGATTCTTTTCTTTTAAATACAATACAACTAGTTTTTCTCATCTAAAAATACCCTAAGCATTAAATTTCAATATTATGTCAAAAATACACTCTCAGATGGAGTTTCTCTCTATAGCAGAACTCAATCACTTCTGCAATCTAATGTCTCGATCCTATTGCATTAGAAATTGGGTTTTAGACAAGAAAAACCTCATTCACTGCTGATAGTATGCAGTACAAATAAACTGCTCAAGATTGAATTCATATTCATTTTATATCCAAGATCAAAGCTAACACTTTTTGTGAAAGTTTTCATGTGTGGCTTGAAAATTATTACTGCTGTGATGTATCCAGGGTTTTAATTTAACTTTATAGTTTAGATAGTGATGAGCCTTGCAAAGGGGAACTGTAAGGAAATAATTGTTTCTCTTTTTTCTGATTTTTAGTAAATACTAGGAGTTCTGATGCATTTAGTTGTCATTTAAATCTTATGAAATAATACAAATAGAAGATTAATATAAAATCAAGTACACCCATAAAAGTTTTTTTCATACAACCCTTGTAATTTGGTTAAGGACTTTACGTCTCTACTATAAGAGTTAACGCAACTCGGGGAACTTTGTTATTTTCATAAATAGCAGTTATGACCTTGTGTTTCTGCTGGTGCCATTTCTCCTGAGAAAGACAGTTGATAAAATCTATACTGGGAGCCAAATTCAGCATTTATTATGAGGCTTGCTGGCAGTATTTGGATCGTGTGTCTTGTTGTTGTGAACACTGCAATTGTGTGGCAGAAAATCTGGTGGCTGCTTTTTGTGTTAGTGCTATCTCTTCATGTGACTGTGGTTATTTCAAGGATTATGTAATTTCTAGTCCTGTCCTCACTTCCCAACCCCTGTCTGATGTTTCACTCGGCTGTAGTTAATGAAGATCCTATGGCTACATTAATGAATACTGTAACTCATTGCCAAAAAAGAATAATCAACAGGTATTTTTTTGTCATGATTTTGATGTGGATTTTTCAGGAGATTGATTGATATAGTAAAATATATGGAAAGCCAGAATATTTTCAGATCCCATGATTTGTATTTAAGTTCGGAAATAATCTTAGGTGTTGGGAACAAGGATATATATATATATATATATTCAAATTACCACAGACAGAACAACAGGCTGTTGATGTCTTTTAGCCTTATTCATATTTGTAGCTTTGCAGATTTGTAATATATAGTAATATATATTCTTCCAGTAGCTTTCCTACAGTCTTTCAATGTTTGGCTAATTCTTTATTAATACATTCCTGAAATTTTATTTAGTCTTGTTCTTAAGAAGACACTTCCTGACATGGATGTCTTTTTTTCTACCAGAACTTAAGACATAACAAGAAAATGGGGTAAAGAAACCCCTGGACCAACTCCAAGAGTTGACCTAGGGGTGAATTTCTGGGGTAACTAATCTCCTATTGGGTGCATTGGCTATATATACTAATTAATTAATCCTATAAGAATTGTAGAAATACTGTATCACATGTGCATATAGAGATATTTTGTGCACCTGAAAGCTTTCATTAAAGATTAATTTGCTTTTATATTATCATTCTTAACGTTGTTTGGAAAGGTTTTGTGTTTTATACCAGGCAACACTGTCACACAGTAAATAGCATCTGCTGATAGTTCTATGAAATTTTATCCGAGCATCAGATGTAAGGGGAAATCAGAAGCATCAGTCTGTTGGGCTGTAGCATACATATTTGGGCCATCTTTTGAGCTATATCTTTTTCTGATGGATTATTCCCAGTTGATACAGTTTGACTAAGACCTGTTGACAGAATTCTTGTTTGCTGTGGGGCATCATACAGAGAAGATGTTACTTATATTTATTTATTTATTCTTTAGTGTTTCTTTTTTTTCTCTGCCTATTTACTTTCCAAAGTGTCTGAACACAAAATTAATAGCTTTTTTTATTGCTTGAATTGGAGTGCAACATTGGTTTTCATGCCTTTCAAGCCTTTTCATTAATATTTTATTATAAATCACCAGCAGGATTTCATAGGACTGAAAACAAACTTGTTTTTGTAAGATCAAGAACATTTCTCTGTGGATATATATATATTAATTTGAGGCAGATAGATTTAGTATAGTAATTAAACAAAATAAGACAGACAATTAGGAAATAGGATTCATTTTCATTAGAGTAAGCGATTGTGTTTTTTCACTTTTTATAAATGTCATTACATAAAACCAAAATTAATGATCTGATTATCAGACAATTGTTTTGATCAAAATCCTCTTGCCAGAAGTCCCTATCTTGAGGCAATGCAACTCTAAATCAAACAAAGGATCTCTTCATTAAGCAGAGCAGAGCCTTAGCAGAATTCTTAAGACCTATAAGCACACATGTGCCATGAGCAGGAAGAAATTGATATAAGCCCTCCACTCAGATGACAATTACAATTTGATAGCATAGGCTGCTTAAACAGTGTAGCAGTTTTACACTGTAAGAGAAAATTAGTTTTAGAATTTTAGAATTTTTCAAGTAGCTTCTCTGATCAAGAGCTGATGGTAATGAGTTCAGTGCAATGGCACAGAGCACAGAACAGTGCTTCTTCCCCTAGAGGCACTTTGCAACTTACTCTTCATTCTCGATTATAGACACCTCTCTTTCATAGGCTTAGTGTCTACTACACTGTAGAGTCAAGTTGGTTTTTCACAGTCTGCAAATCAATCCCAAGTAATATCTTTTTCACGAGTCATTTCTTGAATTTGTAAACTTGAATGCAAGGTGTCTATCCACGAGTGGCAATACGTATGATGACTAATGCACAGAGTGCAAGGAGTAACATTCTGCAAATAAATTCTCTTCACTGCAGTTGCAACCACTGCCTTAATGAAATCTTACCTATATTATTTCTTACCTTTTGAAGACTACAGGAGTGGAATACATTTTACTTATTTATCTTTATGATGGAAATTGCTATGGACTTCATGGACTTCATTTTCTTTCTAGAGAATTATTCGGACAGAATAATGAATAACATAATTCTGTAGATGGAGTCAACTGGGATGTCAGGGAGAATGTTGCAAAAGCATTCATTTTTCATTCATAAAAAGATTTGCATTGGAAAGAGAGAGATATTTGGTTTTCATTATTTTCCTCACAATGTAATATGGCATAACTCTAAGAATAAAACTGCAGGTAGCACTTGCTGAGGTAAAAATCCAGATGGTGGGAAGGTGAACTTGAGTATGTGGCTTCCTGGAATTTGATCTGAATTTCTCCTACTGAATGAGACTTTTTAAAAAAAACAAAACACAAAACCCATGACAGCCATGCCTAAAAGAATTATGCTACAATGTTGTAGTTGTTTCTGTTATAAGCAAACTCAAAATACTTTCTTCATTTAGTATAATGCAGGTCATTAAATGTTACTTGGACAGTAGTGAACACATACAGGCTTTTCACAGCACCAAGGATAAGCATCATGGTCTTTGAAACAGACACCAGAGGAGTTTGCTCAGCAACAGTCATTTCTGTCAGGAATCTCAAGAGAACACCCCAGCAACACTTCCTTTTTTAGAGTGATTCTGGTCTCCTTCAGTTTTATCAGCTCCTGCTATTCTGGCAAATATCAAATTGACACCAATTTAAAGACTCTTTAGTTGACAGTATAAAAATTAGTGATGCTAGAATAGGTAAAGCTGTGATGTAAGGTCTTGGTTAATATTAATGTTGCAAAGAGTGGTATAAATTCAACCTGAGATGAGAAAATTTGATTTATTTTTTCAGAAACTTAAAGGAATTTTGAATCATCGAGAATGTCTCTATGGGGCATTTTTCCTAGATGTCAAAGAAATGTCATAACTATGGCATTACACTTTGCCAAAAAAACACTTCAGAAAAAATAAATAAAAATTTGAATGGCTGTCTTGGTGAGTTAAGATTATATTTCTTGGGTTTTACTGCCATGGAAACAATTATGGGAAACTTCAAAGCAAGCAAAGATTTTACTAATGATTATTTTAGATTAATAAAATGTAGTAACTTACATGAACATTATGAACATTGCCAATTAAAGTTTCAAAGAACCTTCTTCAAATTTTTACATCTTACAGAACACAAGTATTTGGAAAAAAGGGAAAACAAAACATAATTTCTGAGGTGAGATAGAGAGCTAGAAAACATCCATAAACTCTTAGTATTTACAACTTTAATATCAGAGAGTCATTGATAATATAGTGAATGATATGAAAGTGCAGCTGTCACTTTCCAGAACTGTGTGATTGAGTAAAAAGTGAAAATACACATCCAGAGCTTATAATATTATAGGGAATAGAATTGTCTTTGTCCATTTTTTTTTAAATTCTCTTAAAATTCTGAGGTATTTTTGACAACATTTTCTTTCACAGAAGAAGCCATATTTAGTGTATCCCAGTAAACCTGTTCTAGATAGAGCAATAGTTTTTGAATAGCCCTTAACTTTGATGAGCCTTTCTTTCCATCCTTATAATCACAGTCCTGGATAAGTACTGCCATAGTTCTAGAAAACTATATGGGCATGGTCATGTGGTCACTTGCAAAGTTTATTTTTAGTACAGTCACTAACTTGTCTTGGCCTATGCCAGCTGCCATTATTCTAAATGATTACCAGGTATGGTTTGCAATTTGCAGAGGTCAAGACAGGGTAGTATGATAAACCCACCTTGGTTTGCAGGACAAAATTCACCTTAACACCTTATAGATAATGAATTTCATAGCCTGTGATGGCTTCAATCCTGTTTTCTGGTTAAACTGGCAAAAAAGCAGTATGTATATATCTGTATATTATAGAAATTAGTCATTTTGTTTGCGATATTGAGCAGGAACTAAAAATAACACTGACAACTTCATCTGAGGTTTTTTTATGTCAAAGGATAATTTAAACATTGTAGCACAAAAGTCTTACAGATGTGTTTTATGTAAGCATCACTTCTGGGTGTATGTGCATATTTATCTGACCATATTTGATTTCTAATTCATAAAGATTACTGATGAAGAAACACATTTTTTGGGCTGTTAAGTGATTGTTGTGATAGTCCACAATAGGCAAGATTTACACTGGAAATTGTAAAAAAAAAAAAAAAATTCATTTGTTAAACCTTGTAAATTCAAAGAAAAACATGAAAACACATCACAAATGAAATGGATGTTTATTGTGAAATAAATGTAAGACTGAGGCTGAATATTTGTTACTTTTCCCAAAATATTCTGGAAAATTTGTGTTAATAGATGTTATTATATATAGTTATTTTATGCATCTTTAAAACAGAAGAATGAAACCAAGACCTATCTGAAATAAAGAAAGCAATGCTATGTGGATGCTTTTACTATTCAATTAATTTTTGAATATATTCCTCTAAAAATACAACAAAGTGGATTCTCTTTTTCATTAAAGTACTTCTTGTTTTTGCAGAAATAATTTAACTTTCATTACGGTAATGTATAACTTTTATCAGGAAAGCAGGATATTTAGACATTTTATTTTGTTAGGAGAGGGATTTTTTTTTTTTTTTTCCCCAGGAGCAATAAAATCTGAAATCTCAGAGCAGAAGTGGTTACCTTGCCTAGGCAGTTGTTTACCAGAAAATAAAGAATTTGTTCTAGGAGGGAAATGTATTCAAAGCTCCATCCAAACAGTTTCTTGGTCTCAGTTTACATGAAAAAGCTACTGAATATAGTAATCTCTGCACACAAGGTTCATGTATTCTCAAATTTTCAGACTCACATTATGACAATGAACTAATAGGAACAATTAGAAAGATGCACCCCAAGGTTTTCATGAATCCTTCCCTTTTCTTTTAAAGGAACAGATTGTGCCATACAGGGCAATTGTAGAGCTGCATTAGCATAGGAGTGAGGCTAAGGGCAATGCTGCATCTCCTCTGAAGAATACAAATAAAAGGACAGTCTTTGTATCTAAGCAACAGTCCTGCCTGATGCTGAAGGAGAACATCATCTCTCATGCCTAACTATTCCTTCAACATGAATGAACCCCTGGAGGCACTTGTACGAAGACTTGCTTGTGCTCCAGGGCTGCCATTCTGCAAAATTTAAAATATAGTGCCTTATTTCCTAGGTTTAACACACTTCTCCAAACAATCACAGGAGAATTGAACTAGCTCAATAAATGACTGCATTTTTATCGGTTGTTTAGATTAATACCACGTCAATCCCTACTTCAGTCAAAACAGTTGGGAGTTTTTCTGATGTCAGTGTGGAAATCATGGCAACAAGGTATGACTCCTACCACACAGAGCTCTCTGCTGAGAACTAAAACTAATTCAGTCTGAAGGATACAGAAAATCCTACAGCTCTGTAGATGTTTACAGACTGCACTGGATTCTTCCTCAATATCAATATTGTAAATTTTGATAAATTATTGAGATTTCTTCTGGAAAAACAGCAATAAAATCATACCACTGAGAATAAGAAGCCATCTTTATAATATTTCTATCTTTCAAAAATTTTGAAGAGGAAGAAGATGGTACATCAGTACATTTTCTAATAAGCTTTTTCACTATTCCTATGAGTTTAAGGTGGACTAAACACTATTCTTTATGACGTAAAAATCATGGACTGGAGGGAAAACTGTTTAAGACAGGCTAGAAGTATTGCCATGGACCCATAAAAGGGTGTTAATGGAAAATGAAGAGGCAACTGTGGGTTAATAATTGCAAACTGAAAGTGTGAACATGCAATTGTATTGTGTGGATCTATGCATTGACAAAATGTTCTTTGAGATTACAGTGCTTTTAGTCCTAAAAGCAGTAACCATTATGCTGTTCCACCTTGTCTCTTCAATGTCATAAAACCTTATTTTTGAAAGCAAATTTTGTATTAAATCTCCAAGTTCCTTTTAGATTATGAGCAAATTGCAAATTACTGAAACTGATGTTAATTTTGTTCACTGAGGAAACATAGAGACTTAGTGGTAGAAATAAGGAAAAAATGTTCTCATTTACTAAGTTTCTAGCTTTACTTTGAGTCCTGGACATAACTGCAGAATGCATGTGAGAACTTGATTTATAGAGTATGCAGATATTTGCCATTTTCCTTCTCTGAGTTTTGAGAGGGCAGGGTACTAGAATGTCTAGTTCTCATTGATAAAAGTAATGGTTTCCTAGGCTATGTTTTATGTCAAGGACAAGTCCTGCTAATTCCTAGAATGTAGATTTATCTGATTTTTGCTTTAATATCTGGAGAATAGTTACATTAGATGCAGTGCTCTTTAAGTGAGGAAGGTGCCTGTATCCAAAAGTTATTCTGAGTGACAATAAGCGAAGGAGCGAAGGTCTTGTTTGTATGCATTTCCCCAGCAATAAGTTGCATGCAATACTGTCAATTAAACCACAAAAGTCTGTAGGGTTTTTTTAAGAACTAATGAATCTCTCTTTAAAAGCTGTATAATCTAGGATAAAATCACTATCTGTAAGATGCACTGATCTTCCTTTCATTTTTCTACTATTACAATACGTCTTGGGAGAGCAGCAGTCTCAATAAGTCTGATGGATAAGGAGGTGGTTTGCTTTCCGTGGTTGCTGAGGCAGCCTGAACACCTGCTCTGCTCCTGTGTAATGTCTCTGCACACAGCTTCAAATAGTGTTTGATGATCACCCACAGCATTTGTAATAAAACTGAATAAGAGCTCCACACAGACAAAATAAATGCATCTCTAGTGAGCCTGAATGTGCATTTGCGATGTGGAAGGAAATATAGTTCTCTAATATTAAATAAAAGTTTCTCACTGAACTGGAGGTAGACATTGATCTTCACTTCTACAGTCAAAGAAGAAATACAGCAAAGCCTACTTTTATTTTGCTGGAACTGGCAAAGGAAATTTAATTCAAGAATGAAGAGCAGTCTCAGGAAAACAAAGCAAACAAGCAAAATCTTTTCCATTTGGCAAAAAGACTGCATCACACTATTCTGTATGTGGACTTCACAGTGCCAGTGTGGGCTTTGCTGTCCTTGAGCTCGAATGCAACAATGGCCAGGCTTCAGAAACAGTTAAGTCTTCATCTGAGGAGTACAAGAGGATGAACACCAGCCCAGTGAGTGTGACCTGCCTACCTTGTGCCAACCTGTGCACCTGCCTAGAATTGAAGGATTCTGCTGATTTCAATACAGCAATATCATTCACATGACCCTGTGCTTTATTTGATCTGTCAGTCAGTTCCTGAAATCAAGGTCAAAGTTTTTGTTTGAACCTTATGTTTACTTCTCAATCACTTGAGAAAATGGATGATTTTTTCAGAGGCTGGCCTTGAATAGTAATGGGGCATTGGGGCATACTTTTCCAAAGAGTAGTTGAGGAGTGAGGAAGGAATACTGTTGTCTTATAGATGTCTTCAAAATCATTTTACCTTGTTGATTTTGCCAGTCTAGGTTTGGTATCACAAAACACTTGCTGGGATATCTCATAACTATTTAGATTTTTCAGATGTGGTTTGAGCAAAATATTTTTAAAACAAAATATCTCAAGTACCATAGTCAAATCCTGTTTACTTTCTGAATTTGAAACCTATTATAATATTATGCTAGAGTATGTAAAGATATTTAGTTCTGACTTCAACACTTAATGTCTGCCACTAGAAATAATGGATGATTTATTGAAAAGTAAATGGGAAAGAAGAGTCTATTCTTATATTGAATTCAATTCAATAACATTGAAAAGCTATAAATATTTCTTTCTTTAGCAAAATATTCTGGTTTTTCTTTTTCTTTAAAAAGAATTTGCTGAAGATAATCTTCTTAAATAAAAGGACTATCTCCAACCAACTATATTTGATTTTTGCTGATGACCTTTATGAGAAAATTCTCCCAACGAAAACAAAACAAACAAAAAGCACCAAAAGATTTTGTTTACAGAAGAGAACAATGGCTATTATAAATCTCTGCTGGGTCTGATAATATGTATTTTAAATCCCATTAATTAAATTCCTTCAGCAAAAGCAATTTGCCTTGTTGGAGTTTCTGTTAGTCTATCTTAAATGTCATCCACATACAGAAGAGACCTCTGTGCTGTTTGTGCTGCTGCAGCACATGGATTATGCAGCACATCATGGAAGGGCACTGTCTCACCACAGTACCATCTGCTTGAAAGTGCAGGGGGAAATGCTGAACACTTCCCTTAGTTTCATGCCATAAAAACAGTGAATAGGAGCTCATTAGCCTACAGCAGCTCCCATTGTAATCACATTATATTCATGCAGAGAAAATTGCCTGCCTGAACAGTAAGTCCTTCCTATTGTTTAACACTGGTTGGATGCTTCCTGCCATTTCTGCAGCCCAGATCACTCTGTTTTCACTACTGGAGAAATCTTTCGTGGATTTTCAATTTTAACAACATTCTGCAATGTCTAGTGAAAGTTATCACTTTATAGAGCAATAGTCTGAATTGAAATTTGATTGGAATTTTTCTCATGTTATTTTTTTTTTTTTTTGGAAATGTTCCTCAAGGAAAAATTAAATTATCTTGTTAAAAAGAAAAATCACTAGCTCAGATACCAAAAAGACAAACTTTGTAGAAAATAATCAAGAAGATTGCAAACTGNATTTTTTTCAATTTATTTTTTTTTTTTTTGGTAAATGTTCCTCAAGGAAAAATTAAATTATCTTGTTAAAAAGAAAAATCACTAGCTCAGATACCAAAAAGACAAACTTTGTAGAAAATAATCAAGAAGATTGCAAACTGTCTGAAATATTACTCCAGTACATTCCCCTCCCACACATCAAGTAGCATAATCCTTGCAATTTAAAAACTTTTTTGATTTTGATAATTGGTATGAAAAGAGGTAAGCAAAATATGGTCTCCAACATTTGAGTTTCATCCTGATGAAGGTTAAACAGAAGGGGTAGATGGACTGAACCTTTTGTGTTTCACAGTGTTTTCCACTGTTATCTATAGGGCTGTGCTGCTTTTCTCTAATTATAAAACTTAAATAGAATTATTACTTACTTACTTGTATAGAGTTAGGTTTGAAAAGCACCCCAATCTATTGCTCTTCTAGCAGTACATACCAATGAACGAAAAGAAAACCAGACAAACGTAATAATATTTTCACCTTTTTTTTCCTATTTAAAACCTTAGCCTTTCCATTTCTTTTGCTCTGCTGTGTGTAAGGATAGACACTGTGAAGCACAGTTTGCTGTAATGTGCACTAATATGTTCCAGGGAGGTAGATTTGGTTGTGAATGTCAACTGTCCCATGCTAAGTCTGCTTTTCTACACTGTGAATTCAGTGAGTACAAACAGACAATGGCTTGCACATTTTGTTTAAATGAGGTCATCAAGAGGCAAATATGTAGAATACTTCACAGCCTCTGAGATCTTTCACATTTGTAATGAAAAATAATTACCATGAAACCCGCACTCAGGGTTACCAAATGGAAAGGTTAAAGTCTTTCATTGTTTTATATTTTTTCCCATCTGTTATTACTCAACTGAGATACAAGAAAGCTCCACTGTAACCTTGAAAAATCAAATGTGGTGATGGTGATATCAAATGTGGTTTTTATGGTGATTAAATAAAAAATATTTTCATTTTGTTTCCCAACATACTCAGGCTCAACACTATTCTCTGTTTAACAGTCTTTGCCTGAAAAGGGTTTTATTTTATTTCTATGCTTCCTCAGTGAAAATATCTACACAGGGAGAATTTCTGGCCTTACTCAAGTGAAAGAGAATTTTTACTGGTTTTTCATTTGAGACAGAGACTGAACAACAGTAATCTGATTTTTATGCAACTTTGTTTATGTTTGGAGTTTTAGCATAACAACAAATATGAAAAGGTAGAAAATATTTCAAACAGCCTGTGGTCTAGGTGCTGTACTGCTCCCAAGCTACAGATGCATTCCTGTATTTATAATTTTTCTTGTGGTGTTATGAGAAACCAAGGAGAATCATTTGACCAATGTATTTCTTCCTTGTGCTTTGTGTCTTAATTTGCTTTCTTTTACCCTGTTTTCCCAGCATTTTCCTTTTAATTCATGTTATAGCCACCCAATTCCTTATAACAAACATTTCAGATTGTCTGAAGATAACCTTAGAACTTAATTTGGTAGCACTGCACCCCAGTTGGGCAACTGCTGAACCTGGGGATGCCATGCATATCTTATCTGGAGCACTGGAGCAGAACAGAAAAGGGTTTATTTTCATTAAAAGCTATTGTGATTTTTTAAAAACTATTTATTTCAAGTAACAGCTAATGAGACTCATCTAGTCCTTGAGTTTCAACTTTATGTGCAAGTTTGCAATCTAAGATACAAATTTATGGAAAGACCTTTTTTCTTCTTAAAACTCCCAATTTTGTGACATGATAAGAGAATTAACCTATTTTAGCTTATATGGGGAAAAACTATTGGGGATTCCTCAATATTTTAAGATTTTTTGAAAAGCTTTTTTAAGCTTCATGATATGATCAAACTGCAGATCCCATATTAATGCTTTTACAGAATTCTGGACTGTTTGAAGTTATTTATGAACAATTTTAACTGTTAAAATACTTTTATTAGTTTTTTTTTTCTTCAATGAAAATAACTGTGGTAATTGATAAGATTAATCTGAACTATTATTGTAAAAAATTTAAAGGTAAATAACATGTTTTAATTCCTAAGTGCTCATTCCTTATCCATTAATTTTATTTTAGCAGATAGGCTGTTTTCCACAGCACTTTGTGCATTAGATTTGCTTATCATCCAAGGCTGGCTAATTACAATTTAAAAATGTTATTTGTTGTGGGTAAGGACAGAGAAATTTACAAATAAGTAAATGTTTGGAATTAATATGCTACTTTCTTTAAGGCTTAAACACTTCTAATCCCCTATCTACCTTCATTAAATCTGTGAAATTGCTGTAGTCATCATTTATGGGTATACATGTTAATCTTGATTAAAAAATAAATGGGGATGTGGTTTTTAATCACCATATAATTAAGGAAACAATCATAATCTCATGAAAGATAGTAAATACAAATTAAATTCTTTAAGTCTTAACTGTAAAGTGCTAATGGAATGAAATATGATTTAAGCATGGCAAACTAGAGATTTCTGAGACTGTATTTTTGAAGGTTGCGGGGTTTCTAAGTATGGATCCAATACAGCCTGCTTCGTTTATTCAACAAACACTGTGCCAGTTTCCCTCCATGTTTTGCTGATGTTTCAGTGGGCTTTATAGGGAAATTTGTGGACTAGGTATATTCAGAGAGAATAGATGTTTTAAAAGCTAGTTCTTATTTGAGATGAATCTCAGAATTATGTTATTGGATGAGATAACCACATATCTTATCAAGAAGGTATGGGATTTCTAATCCCTCCAAAACACCAACTGTGTTAACTATCTTTTTTTTTCCCACATTGTTTTACATGCAGAATTGTGCCATAAGTTTGATTTTGTAACAATACATGGAAAGATGGCTCACTATTCACTGTAGAAGTCTGCAGTTACTTCAGTTTCATGCTGGCTTTTGAGATATCCCAGTTCCATCAAAAAATTTCAAATTTTGCTCTTGTTCACCACACTGCTTTCACTTCTTTCCATCTTAGTGTCCTAAAAACTTTCAAAGTGTATTCCTTATTCTGTCACCTGCACCATCAATATGAGATAGCAAAGGCTTTGAGGTTGCTCAAGCTGACCTTCTGCTGCTCCCTCTTGGACTGACTGCCCAGTTGCAATTTTCGTGTTTGTTAGTTACCTTCAGGGGGGGTTGGGTTCTTTTGGTTTAGCTTTAATAGACATTGCCTTTATGATAAATTAGATAGAAGCATTTTTACTGACTATCTTCAAACGTGTGACAGACAGTGACAAAGTGTTATAAAAGAAAGACCCATGGCTGCTTGGTGGGAAAACCTCCCTGCACACCTTCCCTCTGACTCCTTGCTCTTTTTGTAGCTAGCTTTTGGTATATTTTTTGGTAAAAATTTTGAAGTGCAAATGTATTGCCTCTTTCTTCAAGTGTCTGTTCTTCTGATTATTATTCACTTAAAACCTTTATTAGCTTGTTTTTATCTTGTCTATGAAACTGATTTGCTCTTTTTAAAATAGGAAAATTATCTATTTACCTATTTTCTGCACTCTATTTTCACTAACATACGGGGGGGAGGGGGGGTGGTGTTGTTGGTTTTGTTTTACAGAATAAATTTTATTTGCTCTTAAAAAGTTGGTTCATTTTTCTACCTCTAGCAAGGAATTAGTTGTGCACAGCCATCTCTAAATTGAATTAGTTTGCAGATGGTCCTTTTATCTGTATGCTTTAGAGGGATTAAAACTCAGGGTTCAGAGTACTGACTGACCTCTGCAACTTTAAATTTTTTCTTCTTCTTTGTTTTAAAGCAATTTATTTATCAGTTCTAATGTCCAGGGTTTTATCCATGAAGCTTTTAAGCTTATTAGGAACCTGCCATCTGGAACAGTATATTAGGAAAAGCTTCTCAGAGGAATTTGTTATAATTATAACATATTTGTTTCGATGTGAGTGCTTAAAAATTTTATTTCTTCTCATCAAGGCTTAGAAGTCAACTGAAACTCATCTTTCAGTCAAATATGCATATAGAGTGAATTAAAATTTGAGGGGGTAGGATACATAATCTAAATGAAAGCAGATGAGATATTTGGAGGGTGAAGGTGGATCTTGATTTCTGTGACACGTGAACAGATAGCAAAACACAAGCCCATCAAGCCTTACCAAGTACTATTATGTATCTTCCACTGAGTATAACTTTGATAAATAATAAGAACTGGTGATTAATTTTAATAAAACTGTACTACTCTTTAGGCTAAGATTATTTATTTATTATAATCCGAGTAATATTATTGCCTATCATTAATTCAAATGAAACATTTTTTTAATGGCAGAGTTAATTTTAGCAATTTTCTAAATTTAAAAGAAAAACTACGAGCATAATATTTTATAAATTTTACTGTCTTCAGTTATTTCTTTAAATGACGAATGTTGGTTTATCGTTCAAAATGTTATTTATTAAAGCAGTTGTTAGAAATGCACACAGAAGCATGAAAGGAAATGTTAAATAATATATGCATGATGCAACAACATGAAGAAATATCCAGATTAGTTTGTAGTAACATGCCTCTATATTTTAGGATGGCATTGCTTAGATATGATAATCCCACAACTTGGAAATCAACTAACAATGCTAACATGGAATTGAACCCAGAAATGTTGACACTGATTCTACTGGATCTGGAACGACCTTGAAACACTTTGTATTGTGTAAAGTTGGCTTAACATTTATTTCTTCAAACTACTGTAACTTAGATTGGTGACAAAGGGAGTCCCCTGGGGTGTGTTTGCTGTTTCTTTTTCACTCCTGACTCTGTCCACAATGCAGAATGTTGATTCTGGGTTGCTGAGAATTTTCCATGTAAAAAATTTGCATCTTCAAGAACATGTCATCGTGACTGGATGATTTTAAAACTCACAGATCTTATTAATGGGTTCCTTCTTGTTTTTATGGATTTCAGGATGACCATCTTATGTTTATGTCTGAATATTTTTACAAAGGCTCAGCTTAAAAAAATATCTTATAGCCTTTGTATATGCAGTTCATAAGGAACAAAATAAAAGGTAAGAAAAAACTTTTCAAAAGGTTCAATTTATAAGTTAAGTTTTTCAAACATGATACTTAATCTTTAGTGATATTGTGAGTTAAGCAGGAATTTAATCATTATTTCAATACTGTCTATGTGATTTATTTGAGAGAGTATTTTGGGAATATTCTATTAATCAATTTTATAGCTTGTTTTATGATGCTAAATATCCCACATTCATCTTTAATCATTTGCTAGTTAGTGTATTATGGAGTTGAAATACCTAATTCTTTGTTAAAATTTACATTATTTTCCTTTTGGGAAACTGGTTTTCAACTCCCTCCTTTTAGTAGTCTTTCAACACAAGCTGACGACATGTTCTGCATTAGGAAGTTTGATAAAAATCTAGAACTGTTTCATAGCTCAGGGGTCCCTTTCTTAGTCTGGCTGGAAAGCTGTTAGAATACATATAGAGGATCAGGAGATTGATGGAAGCTACTTTCTACTGATGTCTGAAGTATTCCCTAAATTTATTTGGTTTATGTTAAAGAGATTTTCTAGAGATTCTTCCAGCTTCTGGCAAACTTGGACACTCCTGACAGTCCTCTTTGGATAAATGAGAGCATAAAAACTGTACCAATGAGCTCTGTGTTACTGCAGGATTTCTCCATCCCTGAGAAAGCAGTCACAGGAAAATATACATTTTCCTATGTTTGCATGAGCCTGGGAAATCTGTATGAACTGCATTGAAACAGCTGTACATTTTTCATAGTTTCCCTATGATGATTTCTGATTTTAAACTATCCTGGTGTCCTGGGGTACATTGAGATGAGCATGGCCAGCAGGTCAAGGGAGGTGATCCTGCCCCTCTACTCAGCCCTAGTGAGGCCACAGCTGGAGTGCTGTGTCCAGTTCTGGGCTCCTCAGTGCAAGGGAGGAAAGGAGCTGCTGGAGAGGGTCTGGAAGGGGTCACAGAGGTGATGAGGGGTACAGAGTATCTCTTGTATGAGGAGGAGACACTGTAGGAGCTGGGCCTGTTTAGTCTGGAGAAGAGAAAACTGAGAGGGGATTTGATCTCATAAATCCACATAAATATCACTAAGGCGAGATGGTGTCAGACTCTTTTCAGTGGTGCCCAGCAACAGGACAAGGAGCAAATGGCCATAAACTGAAATATAAGAAGTTTCACCTCAGCATGAGGAAGAAATTCACACTGAGGGTGGCAGAGCACTGGAACAGGTTGCCCAGGGAAGCCATGGAGTCTTCCTCTCTGGAGAAGCCCAAAATGCACCTGGACATTTTCCTGTGTCACTTGCTCTAGGTGACCTTGCCTTGGCAGGGACGTTTGACAAGATGATCTCCAGAAGTCCCTTACAGCTCCAAATCATCTTGGGATTCTGTTGCACTAGTGTATTGTATGTATAATATGTATATTTCTGTGCATTAGTACAGATAGAGGATTCATCTTCTTTCTTAACTACTTCTAGGGTCTTCTTTTTGTAAGTGTCAATTTGATAAATTACTTTTATTGCTTAAAGTAAAAATTTATTTTAAAAAATGGGGGAAGAGAGGCAGATTTTCAATGCAGTTTTTCTTGAAATTTAAACTTGAGTTACGTAAGGTATTTCATGTGACTTACAAGTATGGAACTGTAAGAATTGAGTCCTTGAATTATGGTGGGGAACAACAGCATCTTTGATAATTTTACATAAGATTTAGGGCAAAGAAGAAGCATGATGTCATAATGATATGACCTCTTGTAATTGCAGACCTTTAATTTTTATCTAGTCAAACTGGCCTAGGGTCTTAATATTTTATGTCATAAAATTTTTGCTTGATGAAATGATGAATCTGCCACTCCACTTACCAGCAGTTCTAGTGACTAAATATTCACATTGCTCATACAAAAAAAATCTATGTATTTACTTAAAAGAGAAATCGATAGCAATTGCTATCAATGATGTAAACGAAAATGGAATTTATTTCTAGTAATAAAAGAAACAATAGAACAATAACAAATCTATACTGAAGAATTAAAATAAAAATAATATTAATGATTGAGAGACAAGAAAACATTGAGAGAAATAGCTAATTTTCTGTCCAAAACTAGGGAGAAGGCTAAAAAATATGTATTAGAATTCTATTAAGCCAGGTTGTTATTATCCCCTTAGTAAAATTGTTTCATTCAGTGAATATAGAGTTCTCAGAAGTATATCTGGCATTAAAACTTTCAGTATTTACTTCTTCTTTGTGTTATTTACTTTGAATTGGTGCTCCACAGGGAGTCCTGAACTGATTTTTAAAAACGTTTTTAAAATGTGCTGTCCACTGCAATTCTTCTTTGATCATAAGGAATTATGTTCAATATCACTAAATTCGGAGTTATCAATAATCCTAATAGGAAACTAATGCTACTGACTCTTACTTATGCATCTTTGTATTCTTCTTATAACCTTCCAAGACATAATAAAGATATTAAAACTGCATTAGACAATCTAGCTGTTCAGTTAGATTAGTTTCTTTTACTGTAGAAAATTCTCCTCTTTTGTTTTTCTTCTTGTTTTTAATTGTTGTTGTTAAGCGGTCTTGTTTTTAGTTTTAGCTGCCTGTTCTAACTATTAATCTCCTTCTGAAACAGTATTTTAATATCTCTCACTGAATGGAATTTCTCTGTATAAACTCTCATACATGCTAATTAGTCCTTTGTTAAATACAATTTGTTCAGTGCTCTGATAATTATTTTTTAAAATTATTTCATCGAATCCTCAGAGTAGCTTGAAGACAAATCCAGCAGCACTCATAGTCACCACAGCGACTATTATAACTTCTAAAAATATGAAAAAACTGCACCAAATTGAAATTGTTTGGAATACGTGTAGTCATAGATATTAAAAGTATCCATTCCCTTAAATTTGTCTGTCTACAGGACCGGGAATCCTTGTTTTTCACTTTGTTATTTTCAGACATATTACTTAGCATCTGGCAATACTTGTTAGCCAAAATGTTAGTCAACTCTGGTGATGAAATTTAATTACTCTTGGATAAAAGATGTGTCAATCATAAAATATATGAAATATAGAGGAACTGTTGTTTTGCTAAGAAATGTTTTAAAAGCCACATGCATGTTATTGAAATTAAGTTTGTGTACAATTGAAGGTAGCATCATAGATGCTCTCCAACAGCTCCACAAATCAAACAATTGTTTCTGACATAAAATCATCTGTACTTGTGATATTTGCCCCAAGTACAGAAAGGATTTCATACTGATAGCAAGTATAATTCTTCTGGAAAATACTACACACCACACTTCAGCAAATGTTCTCCAATATCACGGTGAAATCAGATTTTCCTTTTTTTTTTTTTTCTTTTTTAGTTCAGCGGTGCCTATCAGTGTGAATGCAGATGAGATGGATTTTAATTAAATTCTGTTCTTCATTCTGTGAAGCTTGCCATTTGATTTATATTGGTTTTCTGGACTTACACACATTTTCAGAGATGGTGTTTGTGCCAAGTGAATCTTTTTGAGACTGCATCTGCAATGACATGTTTTTAACCCTGCTGTCACATTGAGGATTTTTCCAGTAACTTCACTGAAACTAAATGAGCCTTTTCATGTAGTGAGGATGGAACAGAGCTCTCTGTTCATCTAGACATAAACATCTGTCAATGAACAACTTCAATAAACACTGATCCTTAAGTTTCCCTTCCTATATTAAAGGTTTAGATATTCAGTACCATTAAAAAATCTATTTATAAATATACACACACACATACACACACACACATATGCATCATTACCATGTATCACAATTTAGATTTCTAACACTCCAAATTATTTGTGAAAGTAAAAATTCAGGAACCTATGCACTATGTGCAGACATTCTGGGTTACAGAAGATACAAAAAAATCAGGACCAATGTGTGTGTGTGTGTGTTGACAGCTCCTGATCAGTCTCTTTCAAAAGGATGTGCCCTTACAATAAAGCAGAGAATATCACTATATGAGAAAAAGGTCACAAATGTTTCTGTTTGAACCAACTAAACTCATACTCAGCTGCGACCATCACAAAATTTCATCCCCTCTCCAATTAGCAACTTTGATTTCCTTTTACCATTTCTTCCTAGTATGTTACTTTCCTTCCAGATTAGAGTGATTTTTTGCTCTAATTTAATCTGTTGCATCCAGATTTCTTGTAAAAATACATCTGAAGGTAACATAACAGCTAAGTTTTTTATGGCCAAAGTTGAGGGAAGGGAGGGAATTCTCTTACCTCACTGTTGTTCAGGGTGTGATCCTTGTACTGAACAGTACATATTATTGCTTTATTCCACTCCTCAGTAAAAACAATGTTAGCAAAAGTTGCAATGTCTGAGATATTATGTTGGAGATTACTGTAAAGCTCTTAGGATAGCACACCTAATTTTGAAATTATTAAATTGAAAATTCCAATGTGACCCCTATTTGTCTAATGTGGTACCTAGTACTACATAATATTGTTATACAGACCACTTTTCATCATCTAGATCAGCACATGCTGTGTCAGCAGGAAGATTTTTAGGCTAAAATTCTGTATTAGAAGCCTGCTGACTTGATTAGAGCTTTCTGCCAACAGTCAAAAAACTATGGCAATGACCAGGGTCATCTTCAGCAGAAAGAAAGTTGCAGGAGTCCCAGGACAGCTGAAGGGATGTGGGTTTCCAGCAATGCAGTAGTCCTGAGCATCAGCTTGTGCCTTAGTAGTGACTCAGACTTCCTCTTGCACTATAAACTCAGATATACATCTTCTGATGCATCCAGCTAGGTGGGAAACTGTTTGTGGCCAGCTGGACAGAAATAAACACACAGCAGGGATCTGAGAAGGCTGTAAAGAGAAGATCTGAAGAGACTCTGCCCTTAGTCTTTAGGATAAGGCTCACATTTCTACAATTTCTACATGTAATCATAGCATGTCTGATGCCCTCATCACATTATCTAGGAGCAAATGTGGAAACAGAAAAGACAGGAAAGACTGGGAGACCTTTTCAGGCAAAGAGCACTTTATTGTTTTTTTTATGCCTGTATTCTGTTATCAGTTGTCTTTAGCTTCATATTCAAGGGCCTTTTGAAACTACACTTTTCAACAGCTAGATTTCATAATTTTTAATTTTCTGTACTAAGTCTTATAAGGAACTATTAAATTTGCCTATTTTGATTTGAATTCAGAAGTAACCACAAATACAAATTCCTTTATATTGACTAGATATAGTGGATCTAGTGTTTTGAGTTTGTGAACAAAATTTCAGAGCTGTGAACTATCTGGAAATAAGTCAAATCTATTAAATACCTAAACTATAATGCTAATAAAAACAATATCAAAACTCTTAGGTCAGCCAAAATTTATGCTGTAGCTTATGTTTTCAGTGGAAGAAAAATGAAAGTTGAATGTAAAATCAAACCAGATACCTCTTGCTTTTAATGGGCTTTAAAATTTAATGGATGCTCTTTTAAAGGCAGTATCCCATATTATATCGACCATAACATGAACGTTGAGATGTCCATTTATCCTGGAGTTTAATAGAAGTTCAGATTCACAATTCATTTAGAATCATGGAATATTTTGTGTTGGAAGGGACCACCAGAGAGCCTCAAGTCCAGTGCTTAAGCCAATAGCTCCTACAAAGATCACACCCACAATCTTGGCGTTATTGGCACCATGCTGTAACCAATGCACTGTTCAATATCATTGTAACTTTTTCCTCAACGAATTATGATGATTTATGTGTAGTACTTTTCTTGGGAAAGCTGCTGTTCACTAGAGACTTGGTTGAGCTCAAAAAAAGTACATTTAATTTAGAACTGCGTGTTTCACTTGAATAAGATTGATGTAGCCCAACTGCACTAAATATGAACTGAGAGAACGAAACCTATTTTCTTCAAAAGTATTAGAAACACACTAGAGAACATTAGACATAGGACTGCAAGCCCTGTCCTGTTTGCAACAGATAACATTCCCTACCTAAAGAAGGGGAAATATAGAAGTTGCTCTACTGTGCTTGCAAATGCGTATTCAAAAGCAGTATATTAACATGTCAGTTTGGATGTTCAGTTTAGTATGCTGTTTAAGAAGTAACTGCCTTTAGAAAATGCATATTTTTATCCCTTGGAAAGAATTGTACTAGAGCTGAGGTAGCAATGAAAAGCTTGGGTTTTAGCTTGTCTACTTATTAATAGCCTATTAAATTTGAGATATCTTCTCCAAAGTTAACATATGAGAGGTTATATTTGGAAATAATTCCTCCAGCTGTGGACTCATAATTTCTTTTCAAATAGTTACTGGTCTCTGGTTAACTCAGCTGGGCACAGATCAGATCATATCAGGGTTTCTGTCTGAAACAGTTTGTGACAAACACAATTCCTCTCTGTAGAAAACAGAGAAAGGTAGAAAAGATGGAGGAACATAATCTTTTGATGCTTTGGTATTAAGAGAGAAATCCATAGGAGAGTGTGCTATGGTATAAAAGCTAATATTTATATCATGTTGATTGTGCATGTCCCTATTAATATTCCTTCATGCTTTGACTCAGTACTGCCCCAGAAATGTAGCTAAAGGTGAAGTAAAGAAGTAAATGTAGCTAAAGGTGAAGTAAACAAATTGTGTATGTCTTACAGGGTCTTCCCATCACCCTGCCCTCATCCAATAACCTAACCATGCATGTGCAATAAACTGCCTTGACAAATATAACATCTGCTGTGGCCAAAATGCCCTCTATTAGTTTTTGTGAGTAGATGCACTGCTGATAAATTCTGTGTATTTTCTTAATTTCCAAGGTAAAACTACCGAGGTTTTATTAGGAAAGAAGCATCTTAGCCCGAGACTAGATTTTGCTTCCTAGATGTAAATTAACATTTCGAGCAGATAATTTCTATTTTCTATAACTAAGTCTCTGCAAAAAAAAAAACAAGGTAATGAAATATAACTTTTACATGGAAAGTCTTAAATCACACTATATTAAATGGACGTTGCATGTATTTTGAGGTATTTGGGGTGATGCTAATAAATTCCAGCTCAAGACATTGATGTAAAAACAAGCATATTTGTTTTGGCTGGAAAGAATTCTATTAAAGATAACTATAAATTTCCATTTGTTTTGGAGTTCGTGAGGCAAAAAATACAATCAATGAGAGTCATTAACAGCCCTGTAAATATACAGTGCAGAACTGGATGGTTGGAAGTTGTGTTCAAATAGATTCAGAAGATGAGAAATTATGACAGTTCAAAATTTCACAGTTGAATTCAGCCAGTATATCTTGAAAGAGCCTTTGCTTTTGATAAGAAGCACATCATTAAAGACCTGCTTCAAGCATTTTAGAGGGGATTTTTTAAATGTATGAAGTTAAAAACAGATATGCTACACTTTTTTCAGCTGCTCAGTTCTTGGATAAAATAATGGCATCAGTGCTGAAGAGTAATTTATATTTAAGGACTATTAAAAAAATTGAGGGGGTGGGAGGGGTGTCCTTTACAAGGCTAACCCTTTAGGCTAGTTAATATGGATCCCTATTTGAAGGAGACATTTCTCTCCATACCACAGTAAATAATAAAAATTTGGATTTACTTTGATTCATAGCATCTGTCTCAGGCACATCTGCTACTAAGCTCCCTGTTTAGAGTAAGACTTTCTCTTTGGAGCTATAAACTCCTCCTATACATGACACACAAACAGGAAGCTGTTACAGGAGACTCTGCGTGCTTGGGGGCATGCTAAAGTTCCTAAAAAGTCAGATTCAGCATTCTGTGTACATATCCACCCTATGTCAGGTGAGCTGGGACCCTATCCCCCAAAGAGAACTGTTGCCTGCTGGGCAGAGCCAGGATCAGAGGCTGTAAGGTATTCAGCTCAAGGCAGCAGCCTGGAGCCTGGATTGAGTTCTGTGGGTACAGTCTCTTCTAGCCATTTAAGCTCACAAATGAAAGAAGCATTGCAGTGTCACTTCATGTCTCAAGAAATCAGGATCTATTTGCATATCTCCTCCTTGCAATGAAACTAAGCTGTCTAAAACATTTTTTTAAAATTTTTTTCCCCTGACTATGCATGTGTTGAATGGCTTCCCAAGTATTTTACATTTATTCAATTAGTCAGATGGATTGTTTTGTTGGTTTGTTTTTCAGTCTCCTATTGTAGCTGGCTGTTTTTCTCAGAGCCTGGCTGCTAGCATCTTTCACTTCAGACTGGTAGTGCTGCAGGTTTAGCCAGGTGCTGGCTGATGCTGCCAACTGAAGCATCTCAGGGATAAAGCTATGCTTTTCAGAAGTGGGCTCTTAATTCTGTCTTCTGAGAATGTTCCCTTGGAGGCTTTGGCATCGCTGCTTTCTCTATGAACTTGCTGGCCTGGATACAAATTCTTCCATTCTTTCATCAATGTGATCTGAGAAAGAGCATTTTCATTATCCTCCCCTCTCTTATCTGCGTGTAATGACTTGGGTATTGTAGTTTTCCCAAGTCAGTTTACAGAACACATGATCATGGCATTGCTGTGGTGTGATGACTTTTATAGGTTTCCAGCTGTTAGAGTTTTTGAGGTAAATTGTCAATACAAATTGCTGGTTTCCCGTGTTTGTGGTTGATACCTTTTTCTTGTGCATGCAGCAGTATATTCTTACCTAAGAATTACTTTTTCAGGCTTTTAATATTTCAAGTATGATATGTAAGTTGAGAAATATATTTTTCTAACTTAGGAGATCAAAGTCTCTTTTAATGAAATAGCTTGGTCTGGGAGTTAATCTTTCCTGTAAATACTGCAACAAATTATGACCTACTTATATAGAGTAGGTAATGAGATTTTGGGCTTTCATATTGTATTATCTGCATATCTCTTTATAATATGTGCTGAACTTTTCAAACATTGATTTTTTTTTTTTTAAATGAGAAAACATTTTTGTCTTCTTGACTTCTTTCAAATAAAAGTACCTGAAAGGTAAAAACCCACGCAACCTTAGGCTAATTTAATTTGTTTTCTCATGTTCTCTGAAAACCAACATAAGCTATTTATTGAGACACATAAGATCTCTCCTGCTCTTTTAAAACATTATTTAAATGATGCCTAAAGATTTTTAGCTTTTACATATTTTCCTATACCTGTAGCTTCTCAGATTGTAGCTAATATGTGGTTGTGGCTCCTAATACTTTTACTAACTTTTCCCCTTATATTTTAGCCTATTGCAGTGCTTTGTAATTCTACTCTTCATATGAAATAGTTCAGATATGGAAGAGCAGCTTAAGAATACATTTAAAAACTGATGTCACAAATCTAACTTTTGATCTCCTCACAGGCATTTCCAATCACACAAATGGAATCTCATCATGATACTCAGAAAATTTATGTTTGAATCAAGAAAACCAGCACCCTAGTCTTACATTATTCTTTCTGTATTTTCAAAGTGCATTAGCCTCATTTATTACTTCATCCCTACTAAGCAGGTTGAATTGAACTTCATATTCTGTAGCAGATTAATTTCTAGGTTATACCAGCTTAGTCAACATAACATATCTAGATTGTATTTAGTCTGGCTACAAAAGATAAAGAGAAAATCAAAATAAAAATTCATTAGACATTGTCCTGGTTCTGGCCAGGATAGGGTTAATTTTTGCCATAGCCAGGAGAGGTCATGGCTAGAACCTCGAGGTTATTCCATGCTACCTCACTGTGTTATGTGCCCATCAGTATGAGAAATCTTCTTCTAGGTCATCAAACCCTATTCTTTCAGATTCCATCTGTTTGCAATATTTTCAAAATTGTTTTAACAAAGATTAAGCAAGATTTACTACTGTTAGAGAGGCAGACTGGTCTTCTCAATCTCACAGATTTAGGCCTTTAAGCAATACTTTTCTGTACAAGATGCTCTCATCACAGACCTGAAAGGGGCTGTGCTAGATTCTAAGTGCACAAAATAAATTTAATTGTTACTCTATAATTTTTACATTTAAACAAAAGCAGATCCTGTGGTTCAAAAGGAAAACAGTAAAGAATAGTTTTACAATTTTTTTGTCTATGTATGGAAATAAATCATCCATTTTCATGGCAAATTTCTGGAGTCCTATATTTTTTGTAAGAACCAAAGACTATTTCCCTTACATACAATTTCAGATACTGTTTTTTTATAGTATATCTGCTATCTTACAAGCTATGAATTTATATTACCTTCAGAAGTATCAGAATACAGTGTTTGGTCTGTAAATGCTACAATTTTGTTGATGAAAGCTCAAGTGTTTAATTAACTTGTGCAGATATTTTAAACAATTTTGGTTTCAAGATTTTTACAAATTACTTGATTCAGAGGGACAAAGAGTCTTCAAATGATCTGTGATAATATTGTCGTAGACATAGACGTACACTTGTATGGGCATTTTTCCTGGCTAAGAGTGACTTGAGTGAAGCTGCTTATACCATTATTCCACTGGAAAGTGATGTTCCATGAAATTTCAATTGCATAACACTCAGTCAGTCACTTGTCAATAGATAACCAGCCTGCCTTTTCACATCTACACTGATGTGTGTGTGTTTTAGTATTGGAAAGCCAGTATTTAGTATTGGAAAGGCTCTGAAGAGACGTGAACCATAGGAATATCCAGCGAGCACACTGAGGCCTTCCTTTGTTTTTTGTTTGTTTTTTTTTTTTTTTTTCTCAGCTGTCCAGCTTCATATTCACCAAATACAGACACTGAAAGCAGGGAACTGTCACATTATTGTCACATGTTACCCTGTGAATACACGTCTCCTAACGCAGTTGAATAAGTGATTGTGCCAGGCAGTGGAGTGGAGGTTGCTAGAGGGGTGGCTTTTGTGAGAAGCTGCCAGAAGAGCTCTCCTGTCCATGAGAAGAGGGACCCATGCTGCAGCAATTCATGAAGAGCTACAGCCTGTGGGAAGGTCTCACATTGGAGAAGTTTGTGGAAGAACTCCAGACAGGAGCTGGGGAAGAGTGTGAGGAGTCCTTGCCCCGAGGAAGAAGGAATAGCAGAGACAAATGCAATGAACTGACCACAACCCCTTGGGCTGCTTGGTGGGAGAAGGTTGAGAAAATCAGGGGTGAAGCTGAGCCCCAGAAAAAGGGAGAGGCTGTGGGGAGATGTTCTTTAAGATTTGACTTTATTTTTCATTACTTTACTCTGATTTGATTGGCAAAAATTTAAACTAATTTTCCTAAGTCATAAACCAGAGTTTGTAGCGAATTAGGGCACTGCTGGAAGAGTGATGTTCAGTCTGTTCAGAAATGTCACTTCAGAAATTTAAGAAACTGTTTTGGCTATGACTGTTGAGCAGTGCCTGGGTTCTGTGGCTGAGAATTTGCTGTGTGATGCTAGGAAAATTCCATAAACAAAGTGCCTGCAGCAAGTCACTGATGTCTTCCATATCTCTGTTTATGGAACTTGGGTTTTGGAATCCATGAATAATTAAACTATTTTAGCATTCGTGCTAGGAACATGAGGAGTCTCTTATGTTGTTGAGAACTTTTAAAATAACAGATGGCTCAAATGCCATCATGTTCAAGGGTTTTAGCATAAATTTGCCGATGCCCATCTCTGATATATTAAATAGTGCTAATAATGATCTGAATTTTTGTCTCAGATAGGAATTGTTGTGATAAATGATGTGATAGGAAAACCATGGAAAAGTCCATGACAAAATTAATATAATTTGGGTAATGTGCAGTTAATAATGCATTGATCTGCACAGTGAGCAGATTATGATAAAATAATAAAAAATTATGATAAAATAAACCCCAACATTAACAAGAAAACCCAAAACCCCATCACTGAATATCTCCACAGTCCATGAATACCATCAATCTCAGGAACTGAATTAATGGTGGGCAGTATGTTGGTGACAGTATTCAATCCATGATGTGAAACACCATAAAACATAAAGCACTTGAAGGTAGACTCTAATTCTGGCATTTTCTGCCTCTCAACCTTTCAGAGTTAATTATGAATTTTAGTATAGTTTTCATGTGCTTATAAAAAGGAGACAGTTATGTTCTAATTATATTCAATTACATGTTTGGGAATGGAAGTAAATTACTTGTAGTACCCAAACACATATTCCAGTTCTCAAAAGCGAAAATACAATACATTCTTAACTCCATGGATCACATCTAATGTTCTGGCAAGGCTTTCCAAATAGATTTATAGTTAAGAAAATGAGATGAGGCATCAAGACACTCTGAGTCATTACTAAAGCTTTATGACTCAGTATTCATTGCTTCAAAACAATGAAACATCCTTTCAAAAGATACAACAATGCAGCTCTTTTGGATTTTTTGTTTTAAACTACAGCTCACTTAGCAAGCACATTTTCCTCTACAAGGATGTTATTAGGTAGAATATTACATAACAAGATGACAAGCTCTCATGTCTGAAGTGTTTACTTTATGTAAAAAGATATTAATATATGGGGTGATACATCCAAAAAACATAATTACACTCAGTTACTGCTTGCTTTTCATTCTAAGATGTGTTTGTTTTCTAGATTTTTTTCTAAGGCCTTAATCAGAGAATTGAATTTCTTTAATCANTGTTTTGATTTATATTTATTTAATTTGCTGGGTTTTTACAGTGATATACTGTGAGGAAGACAAAATTCAGAAAATAATCTTTGAAGAATAATATAATATTTCATCTATTGTCTTGCTTCTGTGTAAAGAACCAACTAGTCTTTAAATTGTGATTTAAATGGAAGCTCTATTGCTGTACATGAGATGCTAATGGTTGTTCCCAAACACTAAGGAATTTCTTCTTTAGATGGCAGGGCATTTTTCAAAAAATTTTGAGGAATGTTGTAGATATTTTGTATACAAATTAAATATTTATATACAGTTTTGGCTTAAAGAGTTCTTATTCCTTCTATTAGTATTTTTAAAGAAATACTGCTGTCTGTCAATGCATAAAAATTGATGAATTACATTTTTTACTTCTCTAATTTACAGCAGTTCAGGTATAAAGACAGAATTTCAATGTCTCTTTTTTCCTACTCTTGAATCTACTTGGAGATTAATCTTGTACCTTAGGAATGCTAAGCTATCAATCAGTCATGCTGCTAAATGTCAAAGGCAAAGGAACACTGTGCAGTGACTGAACTCTTGTTCTAAAGAAAAAAATATTCTATTTCTCTAAGAGAATGAAAAAATGTTTTAAAATTTTAATATTTACTTGAAAAATGGTAAGCAGTTAAATTCCATGTTGTGCTGTAGAAAAGGCTTATTTAAAAACAAAAAACCAAGATACTGATTTCAGTATCTATACTGACTGTAGTCAGTCTGACAAAGAGGAAAACAGTCTGCTCCCTAATGAGAGAAGGTTATTAAAATAGAAGACTACTAAGAGTGATGACTCAAAGAGGCTGTCAGTGAGATAACAGATGAAGAGGCAGAAGTGTGTAAGGCCAGAGGATAAATAATTTCAAGGTTCCTTTAGATGCAACACAATCAAAGATGTTGGAAACTTTCATTCCTCCCTTCCACTCCCTCTCCTCATGCTGGTATGTGCCTGATTAATGCAGCTAATACAGTATTTAATGTTTAAAATAAATGTTCTCAGGCACTTGCACTGCCTGTTGTCCAGGAGCTAGTGGAAACATTAACTGAATTACACATAGAGCTAGGAAGGAAGACTCAGAAAATCATAGTGCTTTCTTGGTACTGCTGACAAAATACTGCTGGCTCATATTTCTTTTTTTCCCCCCTATCTACTGTGTTTTGTTACTGCTAAAACTTCTCTGCAAGAGAGCTCAAAATAACAGGAAATACTTTCAAGTGTGTAAAGCTCAGGTAATTTTATGATCCCTCTGCAACATATACTTCAAAAAGTACATCTTCACACTGATATTTGCTAATTCCAAACTTTTTGAGTGTGTTCAGGATGTTAGGAAAGTAATTATTGTCTAATTTGTAGTCATCAAATTAATTGCTCCAAGTGATGTTAGATGCATAGCCCCACCCTTCTCTCTACAACCCTTTTCCCTGGGACTCTCCAAGTTCACAAGCACACAGAGGAGGACAGATCCTGCCAATTTCACCACGGGCTCTCTGCCTGCCTGGCACACCTGCCCACATGGCGGCTCCTTACCTGCTTCACAGCCCCTGACTCACCCGCTGGGCCAGCTCGCTGCCCGCTGGCACTTACCTCTCCTGACCTCCACATTCTCAAGTCCTCTGCAGCACATGGACCTCCTGCTGACCTACACCCTGGCCCAGATCCAAGGATCCCTTTCCTGCCGTGGAGTCCAGTTTAAAGTTTGAGAGGAAGCTCTCCAGACACGAGCCCACACAGAAGTGTGCACTCAGCTGTGCTGGGTAAGAGAGGAGCCCTTGTCAGCCTCCAGCAGCTGGCAGCAGGCACACAGGCTGTACCCCCTGGTCCTGCTCCAGCTGCCCATGCAGAAACCCTCTCCCAGCTCCCTCACAGCAGTCCTCCTTGGGGCAGGATTCGGGAGCACAGACCCCATTCCAGCCCCTGCAGCTGGAAGTTAAAGACCCCAGCTCATTTCAGTTGCTGCTGCTAAGACCCTGCTTGCTGCAGCAGCTGACACCAAGGTCAGGGGTGACTGTGCCCCCAGCCTGGCTGCAGGACCTGACACCCAGCCCACTCTGGATCCACCAGATGTGCATGCAGGCACACATACACATGGGAGAGAGACTGAGATCATGCAATGAGAGAGTTGAGACAAGAAATAATGAGGTTATAGGACAGACCGGTGATCAGGCACAGACAAGTGACACTAGCCCCTTTTATACCCTTTTCTGTCTACCCCCCCTCCCAGATTCCCTTCATTTGCACATTGATTCATCAGTTGGCATAGTGCCCCTGCCCTCCCCACCTACATTATCCTCTTCTTTGCCTCCTTACCACTTGCAAAGACTCCAATTGACTGCAGTTTCTTGGTAGCCCATCAATTAGTGTGCTTGAAGAGGTACACTATTTCTGCTTATTGTCTTCATTAAGGCTAATTGTTCAGGTTTTATATCTCTGTTTGTCTCTTCCCCCATATCATTCCACTTTTGCATGGTCATTAGTCAGACAATCATACTGAAGAAAAACAAAACCTTCTCACCTCCACACTAATTGGTGTGATTGGCTAGGTTTATTCTTATCATACTTCCCTTATCAATTGTCACTCTGATTTTCCTCTGTATGTCCTTATTTGTGGGTCCTTTGACCAATACCCTTAAAAGAGAAGATATTATCCTTCCACATTCCCTTTAAGATTGTTTTTTTAATTAGTAAATTTATTTTATGTATAAATTTTAATTTACTGAAAGCTTTTATAGCAATGGGTTAGCAATGGCTAAACAGTCCTTCCTTTGGACCTCAAGATTTGGTTTTTTCAGTGCATCTAGTCAGAATAGACATTAACCTGAAATGCTATATGCCTTGCAACAATTTTGGGGGTATATATATATATTATATATATATACACATATAATTAATTTGAAATGTTGTCAGTGATATATTGATTATAGGAATACAGGTCACTCTGGCTTATATTTTCCTTTTTGCCATGGGATAAATCTAGAATTACGTTTGTAGAATTACTCCATATTTATGGAATGTTTCTGAAATCAGACTGTGCCCAGTGTTTTTGACCGTAGCCACAGAAAACTGTAAACTTTACAAATTTTTAGTTCATTTACAAAACAGAGAAACTTTATATTTTCATGCCTTAAACTGTAGTTGCATTGTAATCTACAAGACTAATGGGTGCAAAAGTGCTGTGGAAGAATATTCAGCATCCATATTGTGAGCTACAAAACTGATAGATAACACTGAATGAGAAGATAAAAAGATCTCTTAGATCAGTAATGCTAGATTTAATTCCAGCTTTTGAAGAATGTCAGAAAAACTGCCATACTGAAAATGTTGATTGACAATTTAATCACTGATATCTAAAAAATCTACAATTATTTTTTTGTGTGCAGTTCAAGAAAGTATTTGCATTTAGAAAAGTGATTATCTTGCTGAGGTAACAAGAAAGACTTGGATAAGATCTGATCATAAATTTCATTAAAGAAAATAAAACAAAATACACTCCCCAAGAAAGAACACATCAAAAAATACCACCCACCCAACCAATCAAAAAAGCCCAAAACCCAAAGAAATAGACTCCAAGAAACAGAAAGCTAGAAGTTGAAAAAAGTTTTAGTGATTGTAGAAGGAAAGACAGATAATGATGTATTCCCTGTTCCTAAGAAGTCAAAGATAAAATCATCATTTTCTTTATTTAGACTTTTAGCTCCTCTCAATTGAATTTAGGCTGCCTTTTTGTGCTGTTCAAAGGGTAGACAAAGTAGATAGAAAGAATAGACACTTCCCAGCTTGCTGTGAAGTCTTCCTGCTTTTTACACAGTGCATATCTTTGTCCATTCCCATGTTCTGTGTGAGCCCGGAGTGCATTTTTCTGTCCATCTCTTCTCTTGTGGATGCCTTTGCCTGACGTATGCAAAAGCATGATATGATGATTGCTGCATGAAACATGATCAGGAATTGCCTGCTTATATCCAATCAGCTCTACTTACTTACTGAGTATGTTCTGTGTGCTCTTTTCTTACATTGATTCTGCTCATGATACTGAATAATAGAAGCAGAAATCTTTTCCAGAGCAAGGTACCAAGAGTATTTGGATAGTAATCTAATTTTCTGTGTCTAAGTAAAACCTAAGATGAAATTCATTGGCCCCAGCTGCCCTACATCCAGATGTTTCAGACCTTGAATTACAGCTTGGAACAGGTAATTTGCTTACTGGAGTCCTGGACATATGTTACAGCTGGAGTTTCATGATCATCTACTTGACAAAAAGTTTGATTTTCAGTGGGCAAAAATTGTCTCTACAGCTAAGGATTCTTTGGTTTCCTGGAAGCCTTCATCTCATGCTACACTTTGCTCTGTTTTGTTTCCATTTGACTAATTAATGTAATGAAAGAGGCAAGAACTAGAATTTGTGGGATAAATATGATTAAGTAACACATTGGTATAATTCTTTAGTGTTATATCCAAACACAATTTTTCTCAGTGGATTTCTGTTTGTCTAAAGGAAATGAAGCCTAGAGAGATAAGATTTTTTTCAATACTCTTCAGTGAATTATTTATTTTTATCAGGCTTTCATACTGCCACTAATAACATCACCTGAAAAAATGTCTTTTCCTTTCATAAAGCTTGGAAAGGCTTAGGTGAGTGGTGGCTTCAATGAAACTCTCCAAAGTTAATAAAAACAAAGGAAAAAAGAAGGTGGTATCTGCTTTAGCTAGTTAAAAACCAGCATATTTTGCTAATATTTTAGAAACAATCTTCTGTTGAAAGAGCTTTCTCTATTATTTTCTGTCCGTGCACAGCAGCAGCTAAGTTCTGACTAATGTTTCATTGCTCTGATGTGAGGTAAGAGGAAAAATGCCCATGTGTAAGAATTAGATCTTAAGAGTTGTTTACTTTGGCTTTAAAAAAGCTTTGGACATGGTGTGTCACAGCAGTCTGGAGGAAGTATCACAGAATGAATGGGAACATGGATGGACAGTCAGGTCAGTGGACTGATGGCACAGGCTGCTGCTTTGCCCGGAGGTCAGTAAAATCTGGAGCACCTCTGGAGTGTCTCCTTGGAGCTGGCCTGTTTCTTGTCTATCAGTGACCTGCAGGAGGAAGCAGAAGCTACCCTGGTACATTTTCCACCTCTAAGGATGACAACAAACCAGGGGCAGCAGTTGACAAGCCTGGAGGCAGCGCTGCTGAATGGAATGTCCTGGGCAGGCTGGAGAAAAGGGACAAGAGACCTTGTATTGAGCAAGAACAACACAGTCACTTCTGTCTGCGTATACATAGACAAGAAAAGGTGATCAGGAGCACAGATCCAGGCTCTTTCCTGTGGGCAGGAGGTTAGAGCTGCAGAGACCTCCCAAAGTCTACCTGATCAGCCTGGATTATGCTATGATTTTAGTGGCACTAGGTATTTGGGTTCTAGGAAATCAGTATTTTTACGCAAATTTGTGTGCATGACCTCTTGAGTTTACTACATGAATTACAGAACCTCCATGGTCAGAATTTTATTTCTGTGACTTTTTTTATACACAGTGACAAATTCCCCCTACATTATCACCTTCCCTTCACTGTCATGTACATTACAACAGATCTTGATATCTGTGGGAATTTATATCTGTATTTTGCACTGTTTAATTTTCTTTTTATGTGTTATTTTTCCTCTTTTGCCCACTGACATCAATTAAAGAATGAGGAAGAATTTTTTAATAATTTTAAATAGGAGCCTGTCAGTAAGATTATTTCAATTACATAGGGGTATTTCATGACCTGGTATTTTTGTCCTTTATCTTAAGAAAGGCCAACTCTTCTCTTTAATAAGGACAAAACCATGATTGATTTCTGACAAGAGAAAAAAATATGGATGACTTTCACTGAGAAGAGTTTTCCTTTGAACTAGAAACTTCTTTAATACAGATGAGAACTGTTCTACTGAAGCTTTAAGATAATAACTCTAATTAGAGTTCATTTGAATTTTTAGTGCCTACAGTTTGAATAAGGATGTAAATGAAAGGAATATTTTTCATCTTTTTTAAGGGCTTGTGACAAAAAAAGAATTTTTTTTTTAATTAAACGACAACATTTTTTTTAAAGTGATTTAGATTAGTTTGAAAGGATTTAAATATGTTGTTTCAAGAATTTCCAAGGTATATTTGTCATACTAGCCCTATAAAGCAACGTGCCTTCAAAAATTTAAATGACAACAACAACAACAAAAAGAGTTATGTGGCACTCAGTATTGGTAATGTGGCCCTTAAAACTGATCATAGAACTAGAATAGAAAATGTACAGTTCTGTTTATGATTCAAGTAAGTGGGTTCTTCAGTTCACTATAAAAGAATTCTGTAAGCCTGTGGACATCTTCTCTGTTATCTTTCACTAAGAAAATAATATGATGTAACTTGGTGATTAATAGTGTGCAATAGTTTGTGTTTAGCAAAAAAAAAAAAAAACAAGAAGTAATTTAAAAATTAAATGTATTAAGTTTATCAAGTACTGAATTCATATCAAGTACTGAACACTATATTGCCAAAGTCTTTTCCTAGTACCTAGAGAGTAAAAAGCCTGAAAAAACAACACTGTTGCCAGAATATAATGCTTGGAAGCCTTGAAAATTGTTCTGCTTTTTATTGATTGGCATATGCCTACATATTAGTGAATTACTACTTTAAAGCCCTGCTTGCCCTTGTGTTCTGACTCCTTTCTGCCTCTCTCCTTCTTCCTCATGCCCATCCCTCCCTTTTACTCTCCTCTCCTTTTCAAGTATGAGTTCACACATAGTTCTATCAGCTCTTGCAGTTGTGTAGCCATGTCATGAGATCAGCTTGATGTTCCACCAGTTGGGCTGATGGAAATGAATATTCCTTTCTGGTACTGTCAGAGCTTCAGTGGGAGTATGGAAATATAGTTTTACCATGGCTTGCTTAATCCATGGACACTTTTCCTGGAATAATTAAGTAGGGCAAATGTAATCTTAGAAACAAGGAGTTTCACTACATCATTATTGGCATGACACAAGAAATGCAGGGCTGGTTAAAGAAAGAAAAAAATAACAGAAGAACTATCAAGGTACATTTTTTTTTTTTTCTCAAGCCAGATATTGTTGCCTCTCAGAAAAACAAATGAAATCCACGTAAACATACAGGGAAGTGATATTAGATATGCTAGCACAGACTGTAACATATTTTTTACTCTGGGTAAGCATCTGATGTAGATTTTAATATGGATCTCATTAAAGCAGTATAATTTATTTACACAGTCGCATGCTGCAAAAATTTGGCTTTATTTGGGAGGATATTGTCAGTTTACATCAAAGTGTGTTTATTAGAAGAACATACTTCAGGACTGAAGATGTTAATTAATGCTGCTGCAAGTAAAGTAACTGTTGTTGACTGCAAAGATACAATTTTGCATCATCTTTGTAAACAACTGCTGTTCCTGCTGAAAAACTCTCTTATCTCAAAATAGGATATTAAAAAACCAAAGAAAAAAAATATCTGATGAACTAACTCTGCCACAAACCAATTTAATTAAATTATAATCCTCTTTATTTTTAATCTAATTCTGTTATGATATCCCACTCCATTTTTGATGATATTAAGAAGGTATTTTTCTTCTTTTTCTTGTCCATTTCCCTTTAGTACTTTTTTTTTTTTTCCAAATATGGAGAAATTTTTTTGGTGACTGTTGCATTGCTGGAAAAATGTCCCAACTGGTTTAATTAATGTCCAGTATAATGCAATAAAATTTAGCTTTCAATTAGCCATCAGGGTCAAACGTTGTCCTCTTGAGTGTGAAGAATAAAAATTCAATACTTTAATCTCTTTATTAAAAGATTCTCTTGGGTTACAGAAGCAGATTAAAAATTATGCTATCAAAGGTGGTGAGTCTGCCAAATGTGCCTTTGTAACTAACTCTGTGAATAGCTAACTCTTGTGGCTAAAAGGCTGTGAGTATTTTCAATATGCTAGGGAATATAATGAGAGGTGGAGATATATTAGAAAACTGCATCATCTGGCAATATTGCAAATGGAAATAATTCTAATTTTCTTCTAGAAAGGTTCCTTTGTATATTAAATTTGATTTCAGTGTATTTTTTTAAATGCTGTTGCAAGAATTGTTTGCTCTGTTCACATCTGGTCTTTAATTAGGCAAATATTTGATGGTAATTAAAGAAGAAATGTCATATTCACTGTCTAATACCAAAGCACATGAATGTTGTATTAGGATGTTCTTCCTCTTGATCAAGTATTACGCAGGCAAAACATGATCCAAAAAAAAACCCCAAACCAACCCAACAAAAAATCCCAACCAATCAACCAACCAACCAACCAACCAGCCAAACCAAAAGACAGAAAAAGCTTAGAGGTGCATCAAGTATTCATTGCCAACTGCTTTTATATAGTTAGATTTTATACCTCTTCCTGTACTCAATGTGTTTATTTTTTCTATATTTTTTTTCTTCATTCTAATATTGTATACCAGAGCTGTGTTTCTTTTTCCTTCCTTCCTTCCTTCCTTCCTTCCTTCCTTCCTTCCCTCCTTCCTTCCTTCCTTCCTTCCTTCCTTCCTTCCTTCCTTCCTTCCTTCCGCGCCTTCCGCGCCTTCCGCGCCTTCCGCGCCTTCCGCGCCTTCCGCGCCTTCCGCGCCTTCCGCGCCTTCCGCGCCTTCCGCGCCTTCCGCGCCTTCCGCGCCTTCCTTCCTTCCGCGCCTTCCTTCCTTCCCTCCTTCCTTCCTTCCTTCCTTCCGCACCTTCCTTCCTTCCTTCCTTCCGCACCTTCCTTCCGCACCTTCCTTCCGCACCTTCCTTCCGCACCTTCCTTCCTTCCTGCCTTCCTGCCTGCCTGCCTGCCTGCCTGCCTGCCTTCCTGCCTCCCTCCCTCCTCCTTCTCCTCTGGTTGGTTGGTTGGTTTGGTGGTGTGATTTTCTCTCCAGGCAGGAGGTGTATGGGGATGACAAGTAAAAATTTTCATGCATGATACTTGGAAAACAGGATAATAGTAGAGAATGGAGTGGAGTTTTGTTCACAGTTTTCAAAATCTGACAACTATGGGCATCCAGTGTCTCCAGACAGTACTGATCATCTAGTCTTTATTTCTGTGAGAAAACGAGTACAATCATATGATATGAAAGTGCGGGACTTGTAAAATATTCCTGCTTTGAATACAATTATAATATGTTCTGAGTTATCCTAGATAGGGATAAATTATTGTTAAATAAATCTTTCATTTGTTTTTTGTGATAAACATAGCAGTATTTTTATCTTCTAAAATGACTGGGAGGTTGAAAGAGGATGGTTATAGCTAGACCTAAAATAATATTCAGTTAATAATATGTTTTGGCTCCATGTCACAAATTAGATTTCACAACCAATGTAGAGTGTATAAAGAACTGTGAAAGGTAATTTTTATTTTGTGCTTATATAGGTTTCTATTCTTATTTTTTTCCCAAGGGGAATATTGAGCCTTTCTTATCTTTGTCTGCAAAAATCATAAAATAAAATCATTAAGTCCTTCATAAGAAAGAATGGTAGAAGTGAGATATACTGTAACAAATAAATCATGCATTACTAACATTTTTTTTAATTTAGAGGAGGAGGACCATGTCTCAGAAAGAGCTTTTCATAGAACACATTTTGTAATGAAAAATAGTAGACTTTATTGTCATGAAGTTTTAGAAAAAACTTCAATGACATTTAAAATTGTTTGAATACTTCTTATACCTTTGTTTCACACACTGTTGTGAGATAAAGAGATTCACTAAAAACTTTTAAAATTTTTCAGATTTGTGGCAATACCACTTAAACTAGAATACTGTTACAATGTGTACCAAGACCTGAATGCTTTTCCTGCCATCAGTGGGTACCATATCCTGCAACAGGTCAATGCAAGAAGGGCATCTCTTGCTGATCATTTTGGCTGGATGTGATTTCATACTTGTTTTAAGAGTAGAAAGTGTAAGCTGTAGATAAATTTTTCGTCTCTTCCCAATTTTCAGATTTTTAAGTTTTGGATCTTGTCAGTGAGGTCAGGTACAAAAATTATAAACTCCTGTGCCACAGCAGAATCTGGAATACTGTTACAGCTTTTGTTCTTTTTCTTCACCTAACCTTTTTGCTCTTTGAATATGTTATCCATTTTATTTTTGTACTACAGAAATATTTACTACCAGAGAAAAATTCTGCCTTCAATACATGTAGAAAATCTCATTCACATCAAAGGATGCTCTTCTCTATCTATGTGGTAACCTCCAGGGCCTCATTCTGGAAAAAGAAAATAGTGAAATCTATCTGTTTTTAAACAGGGGAAATAGGTGTCCTGAGTATCAACTCTGAGCAAGCTTTTAAAATATCAGTGCAAAAAGGTTTTAGTGTATTATAGTTTGGCAAATCTTAACAGAAAGTTTTAATCATTTCACATGTAATGGCAGAATATATAAGATTTAGAGTCAAACCCAAATCTTCCTGTAGCAAAATAAAATTAGTACCTGTTCCATAAATTCTACCTGCTGCTGAGTACCCTGACTCCTGACAGTATCAGGGATTCCTTTGTCTGCAATAATAATGGTGGCTCACTTCTTTCTTCTTTCTGTTACTGCAATATATAGTAATATATACTATGCAATATTTAGTGATGTATACAAATTACATGAAGTTATTCTGTGAAATGGGATTATTTTGATGGAGAGACACCTGGTAGAAACTAAGAGGTATAAGTAAGCAGAAGAGAAAATGATGAGTATATAGGATTTCTCAATGAGTTTCTGTTATTTCATTGTCCCACTTGGGCTGAATTGATTAGCAACAGTAAGTACACCAACACTGCTTTTTGTCTTCTGCTACCTCAGGCTCTGTTGACACATCTAAATAAAACAAGGTGGGAGATCATTCTGTAACTTAAAGGCCAAACTATATTACTTATCCTTGGATTCTCTCTTGACTATGTGGTATGACAGCTACCTTAAGAACTATGAATATAATTTTTGTTTATATTATCTTACTTTTCAGAATGCCTAAAATAGGGGGGAAATGGAATCACAGGCCACTTCCATACCAAGAAATGGATGGTACATATTGAAATCCCTGATGTATGGCAATTGAGCAAATGTAGTTCAGAGCAAGTGATGTAGAAGTCTGAAAACTCAAGAGTAAATTTGAGTTCTGTTGAGCAGGCAAGTTTAAAGCACATGGAAAGTTGCAGTTATTTGTGCAGTTTCTTGTCTATTATGGCTCACTTGATGACTCACATGACATAGATTGAGGTCTGAGCTTGTGAGAGTTTCTACTTCCTGACCCCATGCAATCCTTGCAGAGCTTTTGTTGGTTTTCCTGTGATTAAGCTTGTATTAGCTTCATCTCAGAGAATAAAAGTTCTATTTAAATAGAGGTCATGAGAAACAAAACAACCAAAAAGCTATTATGGATTTTTAACAATGCTTATAAGCCCTCTGTGAAACTGCATGAACTTGGTACTTATGCACATCTTTATTTACAATTCTGTACCTACAGAAACAATTCTTATGTGTATGGATTTTTCTACAACAGGTTTATTCAATCAGGTCTGAGTCACTGAATTTAAAGCATGCAATATCTTTTTTTCTGTTGGTCTGAATGAAAATGAAAATGAACAGGGATATTGCTTTCAGAAATATTAACTATGTCCTCCATCCTTGTTAGAAAACAAAGTATAATTTATTATTCTTTTAATGGTAATTTTATCTCAGTCATATATGCATGCTTTTAAAAAAATATTTCTATTTCTACATCTTTTTTTTTGGTGGGGTTTCTAATTTTCACAATGCTTTAAAAGAAAGATAAAAATAAATTTAGTAGAAAAGATTAGGAAATCCACTGAAATATTTGACTCAGCTATATATAATTATTCTGCCAAAAGGAAGGTGACTCTCTAAGGAAGAGGATAGCAATTCTTTTTATATATTGATATCAAGAATTCTTCTCTAATCTAATTCTACTTAATCTTATTATTTTGAAATGTATTACTCTGAAAATCTCCCCGTCAATATGTTTATGTACCATTCCTAACAGTATTCTACAGCATTACAAACATATCAGGCTTTCAAAATCAAAAGAGTTTTAGGAAAATTATAATTCAGAAACTGAAATATGATGCATATGCGAATGTAAAAGGATAGAGGGTATGCAAAAATGAAGCTTCATTTTTAAAGGGAAGGAATGATAACCCAAAAAAGAGATAAAAATGGATTTAAAGTTCTAATCTCTTCTGCAAATCCTTGATTTTGCCCTCATCTGCATCTGAAGGATAAAAACACAGTATAGCTTGATAGTCATGGTTCAATCACCGGATACAATAAACTGATCAATAATAATGATGCTGAAAGTAATATTTTTGTTATGAAGATAATTGAACCAAAACTTAATGTGCAATAGAACTTAGTGTCTGAATACTATTTTTTTACCAATTCTTTGTCTGTCTTTCTGTACACGTTTCACTGGCTGGTTGTCTATATGAGAATCATTGCAGGAGAAAGGACCACATATCGGAGAGCTCTAAAATCAGGAAGGTAATTATTCCCTTCTGAGAATGAGGGGTTTTCATCAAAGAAGATACAATGGTCTTTTTCTCTTTTCAAGTCCTTCCTTTGTTTGTTTCCATTTTTGCCTCTGGATATATTTTGGATATTTTGCAGGGTTTCTTGATAGAGAAAATAAAGTAATTTGTATGAACACAATTAGGCCATGTGCACAGAAGTAACCAGCTTATTAGTTTTTGGGACATCCATACTTTATCTCTGCATTATGTACAGAATCAATTGTAATGAACCTTTGGTCTATAACAGTAAATAAAGTTATTAGTTAAGAAGACAAGTTCTTCTCTGTGGTTATTTTGAGAATCTGTTTCCACTGTCTTGAAGAATGCTTTCCTCTGCTTGTATAATCTCCCTCACATTAGAAGAATTTATTAAAAACCAGACCAAACAATACCAAAGAGAAACAAAAGAAGAAACCCCAAAAAACCAAACCAACAAAAACCCCAACCATACCAAACCAAACCAAACCAAACCAAACCAAACCAAACCAAACCAAACCAAACCAAACCAAACCAAACCAAACCAAAACCAAAACAGCAAAAAACCCCCAATCTAAATAAAAAAAGCCCCAGCCCTCACCAAAACATCAAACCAGAACTTTCTATGTATTTTTGTCAGCTAACCAGATGCTAAAATAGCCCACAGTTGAAGCCTGAGCTGCAAACTTGTTTTTCCGGGTGTTTGGAAACTGTGCAGGTCCAATAGTGTTTTGGAGAGGAGTGTGCACCACTGTTTTAAAATCATGTAGGTATCTCTGTTTTACGTTTTCTTCTAAGAGCTTGTAAAGTCCTGTTATATGGATGCTTGTTTTACAGAGTAACCTCTTGAAAGATTTAAACTAACTTTACTTCTGTACTGGGGTCAGTTCTGTGATATAAGTCCATTAGTCTTTCGTTTCATATATGTATTGCACATCTTTTTTATTTCTGATAGAAAAATTTAGCCATAGAAGAAGCAATGTTTCCTCTCCTCAGGAACATGGTAGGAGCACTTTATCTGTCAAATAATATTTTCATATGGATTCTTCTTTTCTGAACAGCTTGACATGAGAGGATTAGGGCATGAAATCTTCTTTATCTCTCATCTCTGTGAAATGTCATTGCTTGTACATGCCAGAAATATTCCCAATACTGCAGTTGCTGTATTTGCCAAGCCTAGTGTACAAAGTATGACAAAAATCCAGAAATTACGGCTGATTTTTTTCTGTTGTTGTGACTTACATATTTTATGTGTACATACATATATATCTCTATGTGTAATCAGCCACAGTAATGCTAAGCTTAAAAGAGACCAACAGCTCCAATATGCCATGAAGTACAAAGTGCTGCAAACTAATAGAATATACCAACAAAACTAGAAGACAGACTGAGGAGAGGACTACTGATAGATTTTCCTCACATATGCTCCACCAACACACCTTAACAAAACCAGAACAGAATTTGTCACATCTTTTTTTATACAGAATCTCTGTATTCTAATTATTCTTCAAATTGTTAAATCCTCCCTTCTCTTTCTCATTTCACTTACTTTTTCACCCTGAACTCCTACTATATTTTTTTTGTATTTCACATCCTACCCTACCTCACTCTACAATCACAGATCATTACCAGTGATCAATATCCTCTCCCAAGGTATTTCTTTTCCCTCCTAAGGCATTCATCACTCTGCTTTAATCTTCCCCATCTGGTAGAGTTTCTATCCACACATCTATTCAATAGGCCTATGGAGACCACCAACATTTCTTATTTCCTGCATCCACTTTACTCTGAGCAGCACTGTGTAAGAGGAAGGTGGATGACGGGGGGGACAGCTCCACGCTGATGTGCTGTGATGTGCCACCGAGCAAGCTGTTATCATCTTGTCATTTCCTTTGTGTTTCAGCTGGCCCAAGCAGAGCAACGTCCATGAAGGCTAGAGACAAAAGATAAAGCATCATCTGAAAGATCTGTCACTGGACCTGGCTGCTCAGGGATTAGATCACGTAGGTGTGCTTTGCTGGGGCTCCGTCTCTAGATGGCACAGCAAGCACCATGAAACAAGGCTGTGCTGTAAACATCTGGGTAGTAACACCTTGAGCATAATGAACCAAGCTCAGCTATGCATTATGTTCAAAATATTTTGACATCTCAATTGCAATGTCCTTTCTTAACTGTGTTGTTCTCTTGACATAGACTTTTGACACTTTAGAATTGTTTAGGAGATATTTAAAGCACATCAGATGTACAGAGAACTTTCTTTAACCAGTGGAGCCCTCCAAGGATTTCTAATTTTCTCAAAATTACAGTAGAAATTAGATATAAGGCATTATTAGTAGCCACTGATAATTTGTATATCAGTGTTTGTGAAACTCCACTGTATACTTTCTTAAATGCATTTCTTCTATACCACAATGCTTTGCCTTTCAAATCTGGACATCTGCAAAATCCAAAGGCTCTCATCAGGCATTCACTAGCCAGTACATATTAATATACAGTTAACATACACATGCATACATACATGTTTCCTTTCACCTACAAAATTATACTAATTAGTGGTTACTCTTAATTCAAAATAATTCTAAACAGGCAAAAAAGAGAGGGAGAAAACACCTTTTAGCTTTTTATTTCTTAAAGTCACTCTTCCTGTGACTCTTGTATTACCTGGTTTACTGTTAGTCTTGTCACCATTTATTTTGATTAAGAGGTGTTATAGAGTCTTTTTAAATGAGAAGAAATAAATCCTCGTGTCTTCATCTCTTTCTACCCTACTGTGAAGGGAGTGGTGCTGTAAGTTTCATTTTATGGAGAGAGAAGTTGATCTTTAATAGAGTAAACACTCTCTGCAGAGCTACAATTTACAGCTTTTGCCCTCTTTTACTCCCCTTTTGGTAAATCTAATTTTTGATGTGAAGCTTCAGATCAAGAAATAATCATATGGTGATACTAAGACTGTATAAATGCACAGTGTTTGTCACAAAAATTTATTGGATTTTTGTATGTAACTTTTTTTCTCCTACTGGTCAGATATAAGAGATTCAGTAAAGAACAATACAAGTTGAAAAGTAAGAGAAATTTTGAGTGAAAACAGGAATAGTTGATGCTGTTCATTAAGGTGCATTATTTCAAGCTTATTTCCCATTTTCTTTTCTCCATTTCTTTTTCTTCTGTATTTTCCTTTTTCTTTTCATCAATTTTTTTTCACTTTAAACCATTGCAAGAAACTGATACATTTCAAATACATTTGTCTACTAGGGAAGTTCTTTTTTGCTAGACTATGATTTATATAGTTATAGTCAGCTTGAAGTGTACCTTAAATAAAAAAGTAGTCTTTCAGAGATGACACTTAGAAAATGGATAGTCCTACAGTGCTGTGCACTTACATTCTTTACACATGGAAGACTCAAAGAAAAAAATTGGGAAATAGCTTGAGGAAACAATCCAGAGGATGATACACACAGACAGAAAGCTAACATGTGAAAATGGGAGTTTGTGGCTGTCAGTGATATGTTCAGCATGCCATAAATCACAGATATTTATGTAACCATTTTGCCCAGAGCATCTCTTATGACATTGAGCACCACTCAGTATCTTATAACAAGCTTAGAATCTTTAGTGTAGGGGTGGGTGAACTAAATCCATTATCTCCTTTTGTTCTGCTCAGTTGTTCACATAGTCCTTGCAATAATGCTAAAAGACCCAAATAATGCCATGGGCAGATGGTGTCTGTGCATCACAGGTTTAACAGTAACACCTTTTGTGTTAGACTAGTACAATTACACTGACACTGCACAAGTGCCTCAAGAAACCATGCAGAAGTAATCATCAGGCAACAAATTTAATATTAATTCCAGATTCTGAAGACATAACATCAAAACCTGAACAAGGTAGATGGCACAAAGTTTTTTTATTATTATCTTGGTGATATTACACTAAAAGTGAATACCTGCTTTGACCAGAAACAGAAACACATTCATTGAGATCAATGATGAGATGATTGAGAACACAATTTTTTTCTTTCTGTGGCTATTGATATTTGTGTTTTCTCTAGTAAAAAATGTGTTTGTATTTTCCAATATATGAGTAAAGAGAGCTAGTATTTAGATTCTGATTTTTTACACCTCACTCAAAATTCCAAATCTGGTTCAAACAACAAGTTTGTTTTAGTTGAGCAGTACAAAGATTTTTAAAAACATGACAGTTATCTAGATCCCAGTGAAAATGACTTGATGTGCTTTGCTTTTCTTCAAATTTTCATTTTTCATCTATAAAAATTCAGAACATTCCTCAGAATCTGTTATTGATGAAAGTAAAAAGCATGTGGCCTTGTGTAGTACTATGATTTCTAGTGTTATAATTGGGCCATCATATTTAATATATTTAATGTTTACATATGTTAACAGATCTCATTTTCACCTGGGTCCAAGTGTGTCTGTGGCTATGTGTTTGCCACAGTTTCTGAGCTAAAGGTGCAATTTTTATTTACCCTCCTCTCTCAATTTCTCTATTTTTGTCTCAGTTTTGATCTAAGGTGCAGTCTGGGTAGTGAAAATATTTTCCTTGAACTGTTCTGTAATAAATAGACTCACAGATATGTTCAGTATCTTCTTCTTCACTCACCTGAGAAAATAGGAAATATTTTAACAGGTCTGACTTTAGTAAATCCACTTTTAATATCCTGAGATTTTTCAATATATATCATATGATGTTGTTTTCATAAAAGGATAAACTTTGTAGTCTGATAGACATTCAGATGAGCTAATATAATTTGATAACATTATTATGTCTTAACTACTGATCTTGTAATTTTTTCAGTTCCATCATAGCTATAACTGTAATATTTATCAATATCACATATTTTAGTGTTCTGTTTTCGTCACTTAGAGCTCTTTTTTTCAGTTTTACCAGCAAAAGACATTCTCATAGTATGTTTGATACTCTAGAGTGCAGGATAGGAAATTGTAAAAGCATTATAAAATGCAAAGTGAAATAAAACCCCCAAATGGTCAAAACCCAATAGGTCAATTTAAGTTATGCTGAAAATTTTACCAATCACGCTCTCAAATATAGTGATGAGATAAGAAATTGATATAGTCAAATTTATATCATAGCTAATAAAAAGAACTTGTAACTTGTTTGAATTTCTTAATGTACTTATGGTACTTCATGTAGAAGTTTTGGGAGTTTGGGAGGGTTGGTATTTTGTTTAGGGTATTTTTTTGTTTGTTTATTGGTTTCTTGTTTTGATTTGTTTTGGGTTTTTTTTCTGTTTTTCTTTCTTTTTTTTTTTTAAATAAAACTACCATAGTTTTGGTTTTTTCCCTCTGTGTGCAATGTGCCTGGATGTCATGAAACAGCTCAATATCTTCATGACAGCCTATAGCACAGTGTTGTTTTGCTCTTTAGTCTATGAGTATGATCTAACTCTGAATTTCAACCTAATTTTGAAATAGATCCTCCTTTGACTAGAGAGTTAGACCAGATGACCTCCAGAGGCAGTTTTCCACCTAAAGCATTTTGTAATTCCATCTCTCTTATTTAGTAATGTGCTATTCTTCCTCTTCTTTTTTCTCATTTTCTTCTTTCTCCTCTTCCTTTTCTTATTCCTCTTCCTCCTTCTTGTGTTCTTTTTGTACAATCTCAGTCTGCAAAACAAGGAAGTGCATCTTGCTGTCTTTGTTTTCCAAAGAAATTCAGACCTTAGAGACTTAGCTGTTACTTGTCTTAAAAAGCCCCTGAAATCAGTCATTATGGTTTGGTGACTTTACTGATTTAATGTTATGGTAGATTTACTGATTTAACTTGCCACTTTTAGTGCAGAAGTACAGTAGTTTGCATAGTTTAGATTAAATAATAAGCCATATTTAGAAGAGTGTAGGTTGGAAGGGACCTTCAAATTCTCATTAATATCTTTGGATCAAAATTGAGTTCACACAGTCAGTTTAAGTAATTCTGCTCTATGATTTCTACTTCTTAAGCAAATAAGCCTTTAGGCATTTTATGTCTGAGTTTGCTTGTGTAAAATGAAGATAATGTAATTCCAGACTCATAGTGTTTGGGTCTGTTGGTATTTTTCTTAAAGATAGGCAATTTTGTTGAGGTCATCCTTAAGACCACAAAAGGGGAAGGTAATAATTTATGTACAATACTTGGTTAGAATGCTATATATTTTGTAAAAAAAAATAGATATTATTATAGGAAGAAATCCTAGATATTTACTATTTCAAATGAGTCCATAAAATACTATAAAATTCAAAATTTTGAAAGGACTTTCTTTCAAAAGTACCATATTGCGAGTGGGATTGAAGATTCACAGGAGAAATGAGTTATGGTACACAAGAAGTTCTAAAAACAGGATCTGTAGGTCATGTAAATTTAGTGTGATAGCACTAAAGTCCACAAGGTTACATGACGTAATAGTAGCTTAGAATTATTAATTTGTAGGAACAGACTGTAGATGTGAAACAAACCTAAATCTACAATCAGAACTGTCAGTAGGCTGATGGAAAAGATAACTTGGTTAGTGTATTTAGTCAGCTATGATTCCTTTTTTTTTTTTTTTTTTTTTTTTTTGGTATTCTTATCTCCAAGCAACTGGAAAAGGTCACATAGTTCTTTGTTAATTCATTTGACCAGAATTTTGGTTCAGATGCACTCAGAACACTTTTTTTGCACTATCATCCTTTCACTTGCAGCGATTCTTTTACTAAAAATTGCACAGAAATGTATTCATAATAAAAATTCTTCATATGTTTTCAGGTAAAAAAATTCTTGTTTCCTTACCTCTCCCCACCTCTTTAAGCTTGATACATTGTTATCTATAAACCCTATAAGATGTCTTTGCTGAACATGTAGATAGAATAATAAAAGAGAAACTTAGAGGAAGAGTTTGTATCTCAAATAATGGAAAGATTTTGTTTGTTCAATGCTGCCTTTCTGTACTCTATATTACTTTGTTTTCCTTCTTTTTCTACTTATGTTTTAGCTACTACTCTATTTCCTGTGTAATTTATTTTCTTATTCTATATTTTATGTGTCACCATTGCTTTAAGAGTATCTACATAAATGTCTTAGTTCAGACCAGAGTTGTCCACGAGGAGCAGATAACCTGATAATTCCACTTAACTCTCTTTGGTAGCTTTGAGCAGTCCTGAAGAGTGAAAAGTATCTTTACAAGATGAAACTGAACAGAAAAATATACTGCAGAACCTGATAGATAATTAATTAATGGCATTAGAATAAAGATACTCTAGTCTCTGAACATATAGAGTCTAAAATACAGTGTTGTGCACTAAGTAATATCAGTACCATGCACTTTATTCCACAAACCTGCTCCAATCTGGCCACACTTTTATGGAAGCAGACTTAGCCTTAGCCTCTTGAGAAATAGTATTCAATGAAAAATAGCTCTCCCACCCACTCACCAGTTTAATTAAGTATTGTCAATTAAACCATGACTATAAGGATGGAGGAAAACTGAGGATTTGAAGAGATATGATAAAAAGACTGCCCTGGATTCTGCCCTTGTAGACATTTCCTTTTAAGATTGTTATTTATATTCTAGTTTCCTGATTATTTCTCCATTTTGCCTCCTCTAGAAATGTGAGAGATATTTTGTTCTTTCTTTCATCCAAAAACAGTACACATATGAAGTGTACTTGGTTTTCTTCAGTTTCTTTATTGGCTTCTTTGGTGCTGCTGTGGTTGGTCCTGTTTCAGCTATCAATCATTCCAAGTGTCTATAGAATAAACTGCTGGTGGCATATGTATGTGTGTGCTTTTAGGAAAACTCTATGTGAGAAAATTCAAGCATCTCTATGAAAAAAAAATGGCTGGGCAGGCAGGTTTAAAGTGACAGAAGTCTGGAATAATGGTGACTGGTGGAAAAACTTCAAGACCTTCTATTTATTTCATAAGAAAACATAATGGTTGTATGCCATATTTTAAAGAAATTTTTAATTTGCCTATTCTGTTAGGAATTGAGGACATAAATTAAAAGCTCCCTGCTGTCTGTTCACAAAGTGAAGGAGGTGTTTTTTTCATTTCCATTCCAGCTCTGAGTGCAATATTGATGTATCTGTCTTCATTTTTCATAGAACAAATATAAAGTTATGGGCAATTGAATCAAATTTCTGAAGTGGTTTCACTTTGTCTCTAGAGTTCAAATATTAGTGTGAATTGATTTTTATATTTACTGTAGTAACCATCCAGCAATGAATTATTTGCTGCTAATAATTATTTGTAATTCTTGCTTGTATAGTGTATCTGTTTATCAAACAATAATACTGTAGTTTTCCTCCTGTTTATTGTGCAAACTCATGCTTATGAGGTTATCAAGTATTTTTCTATAAATTTAATACTCTTCATCTAATTTCTTTCTTGTTGAGCAACTGAGAACCTTTTTTTCTGTAATCCCAGTTAAATACAAAAGAAGGCTCATCTGTAAGGTTAGGGGAAGAAAGGTCCAAGTGAATGGGACCAAAGGTATTGGTTTGTCAGATGGCTCAGGAATATGCAGGCAGCACCACCCATGAAGAATCTGACTCCACTGCTTTCCTGATAAACCTAGGCTCCAGCATAGGGCAGCTTTAGGATACAATCAGCAGTTGGTGACTAAAAATTTGGCTTAGTGTGATGGAATGGTCAGCATATTTTTTCTTTTAACTTCTTTGAATGAACAACCCTGAGGGTCAAAATGAACTTGTTTAATGTCTGGATGGGAACAGCTTGTTCTGACTGAGGTTGTAATTCCAGTCAAAATTATGATTTTTCTTCATTCAAAATATATTTGAAGGCATTTGCTCTATTTGAACTATGAATAAATCTGTTACAATGGAGCAACATCCCAATGCTTCAGAGACTCTGGAGGAATTATTGTAGAAACTGGGTTGCAGACCTCTGATTCATGAAACATAAGGTTTTTCCAGTGCAAGCACCATTTAGGTCAGGGCAGCATGTCTGCTATTACCATCATGAGCAGAGGCTACCTGCTAGGGGGAGATGACAAAGCTACATGTTGTTTTGTGGAGTGCACCATTGCCCTTAAGCATATGGTCTTCTGACTGTTTGAGGAAGCTCTGCTGGACAGATAATTAGAAACTTTGTGGTAAAGTCTCTACTCTTCAGGCAAAATAATCACAAGAGTGGCAGCAGAACATCAAGAAATATTTAATCCTCTAAAACAATCTACTCTGCTTTAAAGTGAGTGTTAACAGTGAAGGAATATATTCTTTGCCAAGGAAGACTGTAATACTACCATTTGTCGTGCCACAGACAGAGAGAAACGTGCATCACTCCTTTGGATAAAAGTGATTCTCCACTTATTGGGATAATAATGTTTGGAAACCTGGAAATAGAAGTGCTAGGTAGCAAGAGATATTCCAAGTTTGTTTGTGATGCATGGTTTGTAAAACATTTGTGTTTGTTCATGAGAATGACTTCAGAGTTTTAAATCTTAGGCACATATGTTTCTTTCTCCTCTTCTTAAAAGAAAAGGAGAATAAGAGACAGTAAATGCACAATTGCTTAATGAGTGCTAATGAGTAAATGAGTGTTCCTCTCATCAGTAGTGTAATCTTGCTCTAAAGCTCTGTGTGCACCACTGAGGTTACTGTTGCTTTCCAATGAAAAATGTCTTCAGTTTCTCACTGTGTCATAAGAAGGAAGAAAATGTTGCCACAATGTTTTATAATTTGAATTATCTACTCTTTGCTGAAGAATAGAAATAAGCAATTTGTGAATCATTTGCCTTTCTGCAGATTTACTTCTTGCAATTGTATGCAAATGGAATTCAAAACCACTTGCAATAAGCTGACCACCACTGCATCTCTGGCTGCAGCTTACACCAGCCTTTTGTCTGAGCATGTTCTAGTTTAAATGAAAAATCTATCTGCATGTTTTGGTTATACTTGGGCTTGTATATAAGTAACTTGGGTGTTTCTGTGCCATTGCTAAAGCTGTTCCCTCATTCTCCTTGAAAGAAAAGAGGAGGGAGATCGACATCTTTTAAAAAGCGTGGCTGGAAAAAGAAAAAAATTATGGATAGATGTGGGAGTAGACACTGTGAAAGAAAATGTAATGGAATAATATGAAAGTGAACAGAGAATGATAAGGAAGGGAGAATATGTCCTTGCTGATTTTCATAGGCCCCTCCTCACCCAGTAAGAGATAGTTAACTGCTGAGCAATAGGGAGGACAGTGACTGTCTGTGACTGGGGTTATGGTAATAAATGCAAAGAAAAACACATAAGAAAGATGTCAAGTGTTTACTATGCCTTGAATAAATAAGCCTGGTTTTAAATAGCTGCTTGTTAAGTGAATTTTTCCCATTTTATGACTTAAGCAAATTGGTATTCCTGCTGGCAGAGAGACGAGAAATACTGAATTTAATTACATGGTTTAAGGAATAGGTCTTGTCTCTTTCATACTGGAGTGTTTTAAGGGCTGGATGGGATACATTGCCTCAGTTCCTATAGAGAAAATTTAAAAAACCTGAAACACAGAAAAAAATAGGACAAGGATTATAATTTGTATTCTCACAGAACACTATTTTCAAAAATTATTTTTATAAGGTAAATATTTAGGAAATTACTAGGCAAAATGGACTCATCTGCTGCTTCTGCTCATGTTATATTAAATGAAACAGTTCAACATAATTAGTCTTTATAAATTCCAAAATGAGAACTGATATCTCTCTATTGGAATATTTTATATTATTTCTTTCTAGGATGAAAATTTCTCCTTAAATTTCATTAAATGCTCTCTGTTTTCAGAAATTCCTAATATAGTCCCTTTCACAGTGCATTTTCCTGGGTGTTTGCATGTGTAATCTAAGTAAAAAATGGGATACTTAAACCACAGTTTAAAACGTAGACATTCAATTCCCTGAATGTAAAGGCTGTATAACTGCATAAAAAATGTAGCAAGGTCTATTGATACATTGGTCACCCCAGTCCCTGGGAAGTGATGGAGCAATTTCCAGGCACACAAAGGTCAAGGTCAACAGGAGCATCATCTTGGATTTACTGGTGAGAAGTCATTCTTGCCTGACTTGATACACCTCTGTGACAAAGTGACTGTGTTGGTGGAAGAAGGGAGAGCAGTGGGTATTGTCTACCTAGACTTCATGGAAGTTTTCTATTCTGTCTCCCATGAAAGCCTTACAGAGAAGCTGATAAGTATGAGCTGGATGATCAGGCTATAATTGTGGAATGAAAACTGGATAGCAGGGCTCTGAGCAGTGGTTATCACTGTAACAAAGTCTAATTGGGAGACAGCAGTGTATCCCAGGAGCCAATATTGGATGAAAGCCTATTAAAATTCTCCATTAATGATATGGATAACAAAGAGGAAAGCATCCTCAGCACCACCTGAACTTCTGTATCAAGTTCTGGGCTCTCCAGTATGGAGTTACAGAAGGAAGGCTGGTGAATAAGATGATTTGCTTACACAAGCAATCTTTTGAAGTAAAAGAGTTGGTGTTTCAGGGAATGAAGATCAGAACCAGGCCAGGGAGTTTCATGAAACACTAAGAGAAGGGACTGGACAGAGTAGGATGAAGGAGACAGAGTTATTAAATGAGAATAAGCTGAATTCTTAAGAAACCACTCAACTACCAAAAATCAGTAACAGAAAATGAACTATTAAGGATTACAAATGCAAAATGAACCAAGCACACCGAATCTCTGGGTCTCTGGTCTCTGGGAAGTACCTGCTCAGCAGCTCAGTCAGTGCAGCTACTCTCTGCTATCAGAGTGGCCCATGAGGGCAGAGGCTGCCAGCCTCTCTGGTGCTCAAAGATTTGCTGTCCTCTGGGCCCCTCCTCTCAGGGGCCTTACAGACACTGCACATTGTATCTTCCCAAAAGGTAGCCTCAAGTCCTGCCTTTGTAAACCTTTGTCTGCCATCCTACTCTGCTGCTGCACCACGGGTGCTCAAGGGGTGAGTAAGAGCTCCTGGTGAGCAGCTTTGAGCGAGAAGCAATCAGCAGCATTGCCAAACTGCACAGGTGGCACCAGGCTGAACCCATCACATTTATAAAGAGCTGCACTTGGCAGGAGCAGGTGCTGTGCTGGCGGGGACTCCGTGTCAGATTTAATTTACTGGATGATCTGACTCGGCAAACATTCAGCATAGATGCTTGCTCCTGCCTAATGTTAAGTAGCTGAGTAAATGCAATAGAAGATCTCCACAAGTGTTAAATATCTTCTGAAAAACACAAGGTTTGAAATGTACAAGTGCACAAGAAGTATTTTTACTTGTATGACTGTTAATATGCCTAATTTGTACCTTATACCAAAGCAATATTGCTTCCAGATTACCTATGAGCTTAAAAATTTCTCAAAGGCCTTTGTATATATTCCCTGAAAGTCAATTTGTAGAGAAAATTTTAAGTGTGAGCTTCAAAGCCAAGAGTTTAAACAAGGTCTCAAAGATTTCCATGTTACTACTTTCCAAGAGATTTCTCTCCCTTAAAAGCAAAATCTGCTCCCAGGTATCCTATAAGTCAATTTTTTTTAACTCTTTAACTTCTCTCCTCCAGCTGCATTTTCAGTGAAATGGACTTCGATATGAGTCCTAAGGGTCAATTACCATTATAAAATAACACCAGTGTTTTGAAGAGAACTTGAGGATGGTGAAGGGGATACAAAATTACAACAGTTCTGGGTTTAAATAGTGAGTTTTGACTGCCTTCTCCTTAATTTCATTTTCCAATTCTTATTTGTCATTTTTGGAGAGTGAAATTTAAGTATAAGCCACCTGAATTGTTAGAAATCATTGATTTGTGTTTTAGCAGCTGTTGTGCAAGAAGAGTATTCCATCTATTATATCAGTGTAGGAGACTTTCAGTGCTATAAATTGGGATGTAGCAATCCATGTTTGTCAGATAATTGCAATGAAGATGTTTAAAATATATAACAATGCCAATAAATTGACATTCTTAGACTTTATGTTACAATCAAAATAGCAATTTTTTCTGTATCTGGCTATTGTAACGCTTGTTAATGAGACAGCCCTTGAACAGCTGAAGGGGATTTTTGGCAGTTCATGTGTCAATGTGTGGACACATTCTCTTCCAATCTCCTCTTGAACAGCAGAAATTTCAATAGGAATAACAAAAATTTAAGCCTTATTTTATAATTTTTGCTGCTTTTTTAATGCCTTGAAAAGAAGATCTAGAGTGACACAGTTTAATGTCATGAATATTATTCAGTAATAATGTATGGTTAGGTACCTGCCATTCTGCTGTGGATGATTAGAAAATTCATAATTGTGATTATTGAAGTAAACAATTGGATGACATTTTCTTCCAGTGCAAATGTGACACTTCATGAAGAGAAGGTTGAGAATCAAGTTGTTATATCATGCTGATATTCTTTGAAATATAACAAATTATTGTTAGTTTGGTTTAAGTCTGAGTTTCTTTTTGTTAAAGTAGATCCTTGGTTCATTATCCATGACATTAATGTAACTTTTGCCTGCAGCACAACATGTTTTGTCCTATTATCCACTACAGACCCATTTAACAATTAAGATACTCCCAGTCAAGTATAATTGGCAAAATTATTTGTTTTTACTGCTGTCACCTTTGTAGTCATGCTTCTGGTGGTCTGTAATAAATGTCTGTTGAAATTTCAATAATCAAGTTATCAGCTTTTTCTATTTGAATGGAATGATTAGCACAGATTTTATTAAGAAGAAAAGCAAATTTTTAGACACATTACTACTTTTACTTGCAGCATTAGCAAGTAAAACAGCTCTAAGGCATTAAAAAAATTCAGTAATTTACTTTCCATGTTCATGTAATTTTCAGTCATATTTAGGGTTTGGATTTTTTTTCTCCATTACATAAGGTGCCAAACTGTTGCAGATTCCTGCTTTGTTAGGAGTTTCTTTGGTTAACTTCTTTGGTTAATTTCTGCCTCTCAACAACAAAACCTGCTTTAAAATATTTTTTTCTTTAAAGACAAAACAAATGTAGATGCATTTTTTTGGGTATGAAAACATGCTACTTTTTAGTTTAAACTGGGAACCATTGGCATGGGCACAGGCTAGGGGATGAACAGGTTGAGAGCAAGGAGGACTTGGGGGGGCTGGTGAATGAGAGGCTGGACAGGACCAAGCAATGTGTGCTTGCAGCCAAAGCATCCAGAAAGCCAAACATGATCTGGGCTGTATCCAAAGCAGCCTGGACAGCAGGGAAAGGGAGGGGATTCTGCCCCGCTGCTCTGCTCTGGTGAGACCCCACCTGCAGTGCTGCATCCAGCTCTGGAGTCCCCAACATAAGAAGGATGTGGACTGGTTTGAGCGAATGCAGAGAAGGATCTTGGAGAGGATCAGAGGGCTGCAGCACCTCTGCTCTGAAGACAGGCTGAGAGAGTTTAGACTGTTCAGCAGAACATCATGCAGTGGAACTGTCAGAGGGATTATTTACAGTGACAATATTATTTATTGTGACATCTGCTTGGGAAAATGAAAAAAATCCCAAATTTCTGGTCTCATAATTAGATAGTTTCTTGTGTTTCTTTTAAGTACTATAGAACTCTGCAGTTCCATTACTTTGTTGTTTTTGTTCTTTCCTTTTTCACATATTTCACTTTTACAGCATGCTGTACAGAAGTTGTAGATTGTTAGGAACATGTTATACAAGAACAACACAAGGAGGTTATTTGTAAACACCTGAAAAACTGAAGATCGTGCCTCGACTAGAAAAACACTTGCAAACATTGTATTTAAAAGACTTTTCAGAATATAGTTCTGTCCTTGTTTCAGCTGGAATAGAGTAAATTTTTCTGATAGCTGGTATAGGGCTGTCTTTTGAATTCAGCTGAAACTAATGTTGATAACCTACTGATATTTTGGCTGTTGCTAAGTGGTGCTTACCCTAAGTGAAGGACTTCTCAGTGTTCCATGCTCCACAAGTAAGGAGATGCACAAGAAGCTGAAAGGGAACATAACCAGGACAACCAGTCCAAACTGGCAAAAGGGATATTCCATACCACAGAATGCCATGTGTACAAACTGGGGAGAATTGGTCATGAGATGCCAACTCCTGCTGAGAAACAGGCTGAGCATCAGTCCACCGACTGTAGAATGAGAAATTCCTTACTTCTCTTGGATTTTATTTCTCTCTTCCTCTCTTCATTATTCTTATTTTATTCTTATTCTACTTTGTTTCAATTATCAAACTGTTCTTATCTGAACCCGTGAGTTTTGCTTCTTTTTTTTTTCCAGTTCTCCTCCCTGCTGTGTCAGAGAGGTGAGGGAGAAGCTGCATGGGGCTAAATTGCCAGCTGGGGTTAAACCACAAGGGGTTCTCTCTTTATCACACAGCTCAAGAGTCTTAGGGAAACTGACTTGAAGTAAATTGTCAGTGCTTTGCAGATATTCTTACACAAACGTACACAGACTTCACAGACATTTTGAGAAACTGAATTCTTTTAATGTGATCAGAGGAATAAATAATCAGATAAAGCAGAATCTTGGATTTAGATGATGATATGCTCAGTCACATTTTGTTTTCTGATTATTAAACTTTTTATATCACTTAAAATATTTTCACATTGTTGTAGGAATAGTTTATGTAGCTGTAACAGAAAAGATGCTAGTTTAAAAAGAAATATTAGGGACCGCTGTAAGAACCTGAGTCCAAAGTCTGTGATACTTGACAATTCATATATTACTGCTACATGTTATTAATGATGCATTTGCTATTAGGCTGTATGGAAAATTATCCTTATGTTTGTATTAGATCATTACTGTAACAGATCCAGTCAACTTTTTGAGGTAACAGAGAGGGGTGATAACAGAACAAAGATCTTTTTTTGTTTTGAGTTTAAAGGCTTCTATGAAATCTTTCACCTCTACTGCTTCCATGGGCTGTTTCTGCCTTCCTAAAGGAAAGATGTTATAGTAGGTAAAATAAACAGAGCCATCCTTTCTCTACTTCTCTCCTTCCTTTTGTACAGTGGGAGATGGAGGGAGAAGCTCTCTTGACTTTCTGAATCAGAAATGTGCTATTCTGTAGAGGCACTGAATAGCATCCTTTTCTTCTTCAGTGCTCTCAGGTGCACGGGGAGGAAGCCAGCTGAAAAGACAAAGTTTAAAAGTTTGAATACAGGCCTGAATTTTCCAGAGGAGGTCCTGAATGTCGTGAAGAGGAACTCAGTGTCAAAATCTATATGCCACAGTCCTGTTTTACAAGTGATGTATTATCTGAAACAACCAGAGAAGGAAGAGCCTCTGGATATCTCTTTCTCAGGGTTTCTCAGCTCTATCACACTGAAAAAGTTATCTTTAAAGGTTTTCCAAGTAATGTGACATTATGTAATCACTCAGATTTGAGGTGAGTCATTGCTGTAGATTACCTTTGGTTTTCTTCTTACAGGTTCCTCAGGACTTCCTAATTACCTGTGTACCTGATTATTTTCAGGGGTGGAAACATAATAAACTAATCTCTATGTTTTCCAAAATTGTTTTAAATTACTAAGAAGCTTCTGGACAGATGTGATACATACATAGAGATGTATGTATCTGCCTCTCCAACAAACAAGGGTAAAAATTATTTTCAGTCAAAGAAACAAAGGAAATCCTATGATCCTAATTAATAGCAACTTCAAATTATAAAATTAGAGATTTTATAATGGCAACTTCAAAATATAAGATTGAATTCTCAGACTATATTCATGGAGATTTAGTCTAAGTTTCAATGAAAGTTCAAAATGGAAGTTTATTTTTTACTTTAGTTTTAAAGAGTATTTTTACCTTCCTTTTAAAAGCATTTCCCAGTGGCAGTATCCCTCAAAAAATATTCTGACAAAATGTAGTTATCTAAAAAATTACCACCTCTGAGATCAGCCCGTTTCTGCAGTTTTTCCAAAACTAAAAGCAGTTGAAGAAAGAGCTTATAAAAAGCAAAAAAATTACAAAATATTTTACTTTGTGAAATTCTGAAGAAATTTTGAATTTCTTTCCTGAGCAACATATATGTTAAAACTACAGCTGTTTTATCAGACATGACTAGTGATGGACAATTTAAAGCTGTGTCTAACCAATTACCCAGAAGGGAAGAACTCTCCCTCAAATAATTTCTCAATCATATTTCTTTATACCATACAATAGTTTACCAAATTTATCATGAGAAGGTCTTAATAAAAGCCAAAGGAAAAATTTTAAAAAAGTGGAGAATCTGTATCTCAAATCAAAGAGATTTGCTTGATAATCTGCAACATATTAATGACATATATGAGGAAAAAACCTAGGACTTACAAAGTAAATTTTATTTATTGAGTTGCTTTTTTTTCCCAACACTGTAAAGATTTTGTCTTGAAATGTGAAGATCTAAGAAGCTACAAAGTCAATCCTTTACTCCTTTTTATTAAATTAAGAAACCTGGTGAAAAAAGTAGGAGAAGAATATCCAGATATCCTGGTGGGAACATGCTATTGTCAGGAGGAAGAACCTTCATTATAAGCATTAGGAACTCTGGCAAGCATGCCTTCAGTGAACAATCAATTTGGGTTAAAAATATCTGAAAACTACTATTTTATATTCTTCTTTCCTTTATATTTTCTGTTTTCACATTACCTATGCTTATCCAAGATTAACATCTTATGTCATTGCTAGAAGATAATGAGTTCCTACGGGAAGCAGATATGGACTGGTATAAACCAATGCCCAGGCTCTTTGTGGTTTACACACAAAACTAAAGAGTAGCAACCTTTTCTGTTTACCAAATATAGGGCTGCTAAGTACTTACAAGGCAGAGCGGGTTGCAATTAAATCTATTTACCAAAATTAGGCTTGTTTCAAGTCATGGATTTGTTTTGAGTTGTGCTATTGACATTACTTTTTGCACAGCTGTACTTGCAATTTCCTTTCTAATTAACTGCTATTTTTAAAAAGTAATCACTTATGCTAAGAGAGGAAACCCTTGTTTTTATAAAAACATTCTGCCAGTAGAGGTGACTTCCTGAATATAATGTACAGAGTAATTTCACTGCCTTTAATAACTGTTCTCATGGAAAATAATTGCATTGACACAGGAAATCCAAAGAAAGTATTCTAATTGTTGAAAGAGGAAAATGACAGATTACTAACCTTGGAACAAAGGCATAGAAAAGCAAATAGGGCACTAACCTGAGAAGCCTAGATTTTATTCTTGGTTTGGGTGCATTTTTCTCATTATCTTTTTTTCACTGCTCACTTGTGTAAAATTTAATTTCCTGGGATGATGTAATACTTATTACTTAGAGGACTTTTACATTATTTTTGGTGAGAAACTTTAGATACCAGCCACGTTGATTGCCTCTTTTTCCCATACTAGATTAATTTTTAAAAATCTTAGTAAATGTCTTCTGTAGCTAAATGTTACTGTTTTCTATTTTAGGAAATAATTACTTTATTTCTTTATCTTGGTTCATATGCTTAACACCTGGTGCTTTTGCATATATTCTAGAAAATGTATGTGGAGTTGTTTGTATTGTTTTTATGGGCAAAAGCCTGATGTTATCAGAGTTCATTCAATTAGCGAACTGTAAAATCTCTTTCATGCTGCTGCTTATCTGTATTTTTGAAGGCTGCTTTCTGATGATGAGAAACTGTTTGTTTGATACTATTTGTTCTGAACTGTAAGTGGTCAGGAGGAAAACAGCAACAAGTGGAGTACTTGGAGTTCATCAGGATCTGAACTCAGCTGTTTGAGCTGGTTTTTATTTGCACTTTAAAACATGGTAATTTAACCAAGAAAGAGTAAAGAGATTTTAAAACAAGCAAAAATAATATTTATCCAATTCTTTTTTGATAGGGATGGGACCCAATCTTTGATATATCTTTTTCTAACCCCGTTTCATTTTGTTTTTTTCAAATTTAGTTTTCCTTTTTGAATCTGACATCTACGTGACCTATTTATACTTATCTCTGCATGACTGTATATCATACTGCATTACAAAAATGAAGCAAAGTATTTTATCTCCATCAAGAAAAAAAATCATATGTCTCTTCAATTTCCCAAATCTGTAGTAATTTCCTTTCATGTTGTAATACTTCTTTTCCCACAGCAAATAGTTTGCTTCCATATCAATAAAAGTAGGAGAATAAAAGGAATGAAGCAAGAATAGAAATTAAATTTAGCCTAACTTAAGCTGTATATGTTATACATTGATATTAATATTATGTAAGGACTTTTCTGATTTAGAGCACTAAATTATTCCTTTGAAATATACAATTACAGTTTTAGTTTCAAGAAATAACCACTGCCAGTAATATTCAGTATCAAGAATACCATTAGTATCAGATAATTTGTTCTTAAATTGAACATGTGGTTTGCAATTCAAAATGTGAGACTTCAATAGATCAACTTTCTACTTGTAGCTTTTTCAGAAATTCTGTATGATTTTAAGCAAGCATTGCAACCTTTCCATGACTCCTTTTTTTCTGCATATAATAAAGTACTTTCAAGTGGTAGAGATTAAATAAAATTGCCATGTCCATACTATCCACAAAAGCTGTAGGAACCTCTAATCTGTAACAAGAATGAATCCACCTGAGTTCTCCCCAAACACTACAGGGTTAAAAGATGTTTAAAGCCTTGTAAATTACATGTTAGCCCTGCATCTCGCAGCTCTGGTTTAATTGTACCTAAACAAGAGGAAGGTACACAGAGAAATGAGCACTGTCAAAAGAAAATTTGGAACCAGTATCAGCCTGAGGTGGAAATATTGAATTTAGGACATGATAATTACCTTTTTCCAGTTCTTGTTCATGTAACTATATCCATACATATGTATATACACGTGTTTATAGACACATAAAATATGAGTTTAGAGTGCAAAGATACTTTTAGGAACCTATACAAGCATTGGTCATTATGATCAATAAATAGCAACTATTATAAAATTTTAGTAATGTTTAGTGAAATTGCTTACTCTGCTATACTATTGTGACAGCTATCTTTTTAATTCCTGTATGGATTTTCTTCTAGTGCTTTCTGTCATTAAATATGTAAGCTCTGTATCCATAGATTGGTTTGTCCCCATTGAATTCACATTCCTGGACCATGGCTTTTATTTTTAACAGAAGTATGAATTTGCCAGAACGCCTCTTTTCAGGGGAAAGGAGAAGTTGAAGGAATACTATTTCCACATAGAGTTAGTAGAACAAACCTTAAAGGGCAAAGAGATCTCTTTCAAAATATGCTTTGTCATACCAGGCCCTTCTCTGGAGCCTTTTGGAGAAATCCTACCTCCACAGAACATTAATTGTTAAAATAGCACCCACAGGGCAAAAGTGCTTTGTAGGCATTGCTTTTTGTGAGTTTAAATTTTTATGTAATTAATATAATATAATAAATGTTGTCAGAAAGAAACTTGTTTTGTTTACAAGGCTATACGATTATGTGTTCCAGTTAAGATGCTCAGAAAGCTTTTGGAAATACATTCTCTTATTCTGAAAAAATTTCCTTTTCATTTAATTGAAGGTGTGTGTGGAATTGTTTGCACAGATTTCTCTATGTTCATAATCAACTAGGCCATACAACAACAAAGAATCCTTTGTGTCCCCATCCAAATAATTTTGATCAGACAGGCAAATCAGATATATAGTTTGGCTATCTCAATTTACATTAATTTTCTATGACTGTATTTTGGATAAATAAGATAAACATGTCTATAAATGTATCCAAATATGAGAACTGAAGTGCAAATCTGTAATTTCACTTTTCATCATATCTATGAACAAGATTTATAGCAGCAGTAGCTGAAGAACCAAGTGTTAATATTTCAGTGAAATAGTTTTTAAATTCCTTTGAACCAAATGGGAAAGGCAGGCCTACTTCAACTTTCTCAGTTCTGCAGTGTTTGAACCTTTCATGTCAAGTCTTCATTGTCCTACTTTACTTCATACAGCAAAGTTCCAGTCCCAAACACTATTTAATATCCGGTCTCAAAAAAATTAGTTAAAATTCCTAGATCTTGGAATGCCTTTATGAAACATAAGGTTGTTTTGGACTATACTGGAAAATGTTAGTTATTGACAAGGGTTGCATCATTTTGCACTTTAATATATGAAAACACAGTTATAATAGAAGTTCTATAGAGGTTTTTTAATTCCCGCTTCACTGTTATTTGCCTTAAAACAACTGTTTACCAAAGTGACTTCTCTATGAGAACTACATCTTTCCTATCAATGAGATTTTTTCCTTCCTGGCCAAAAGCCAGATGTGCTTAGAAAAATCTCTTTAAAAGTTACAGCCATGAAATAACTCACAACCCTTTCAACAAAAATATTACAATGTATTTTTCCTCTAATTTGAAGAAAGACTTATGTGTAATTCTCTCAGTTTAGCATGTAACCTAACAAAGAATAAATGATTCTGCATGTGTTTCCTGTCACACTGAAGTACCTAGGGGCTAAAATCACCTACTGAGAGGCACTTGCAAACTGATGGCCTGTTTAATTGCTCATACTAAATAGCCATGTTTATAGTACAGATGTAAGAGATTTCCATCAGAGAAATACATACAGAAGCTTTAGAAGAGTTTGTAAACAGTCACCATCAATTATTGAAAGCCCTTAGCTGATATGGAGGTGCTATATCTATTCGAGGTGAGAGAACAGGGTTGAGCATCTTTTATACGCCACATGAAGGACTTAGTGTTTATGAGAACCTGAAGTGTTGCTCAGTGTGTACTTTACATCTTAGCACTTCATTTGTCAGAACTGTTTGGAGTTATAGGAGAGGTAATAATCCATGCTGTTAATAATCCAGAAAAATAATGTCAAAGGGGAAGCCAGAGAAAGTAAAGCTTCCCTTTGAGACAGAGACACGAGAGTTCCCAAACTCATAGATTTTCAACATTTCATTTCTTCTCTTAATTATTTGCTTGTTGTGCTTGTCCAAATCTTTGAAAAACTCAGTTATTTTTACTAAGTATCTTACATAATTTTCTTGTCTCGTTATTGGTACAGATGTAGAAGACAGCTATTTTTCCGCTTCATTAAAGAAGTCATGTCCAATGAAGTCTGATGGTGCATGTATACATTGTACAAGTCTTTTAACAGACTTAAGAATGCCTCTGAAGTCCAGCATTCCTCAGCACCTGAACAACACAATGACAACCTTTTTTTCATGTTATTCACCACAGATACAGTTAAAAACCTGTGGTGGATTGACCCTGATTGGACATCTCACAATGGCCTTCACCATGGAGTGGAGGAGAATCTCTACTCTGGCATCTGCAGCACCTCCTCCCTCTCCTTCTTCACTGACCTTGGTATCTGTGGTTTCTCTCATGCATTCTCACTCCTCTTTGCCTGCAATTCCTGGTGTGTAGATCTTTCTTTTTCCCTCTAACTACGTAAGCCTGGAGCTGCCACCACTGCCGCTGATGATCTCAGCCTTGGTCAGCTGTGAATCCATCTTGGATTGGCTGGCACTGGGATTATCAGACATAGGAGAAGCTTCTGGCAGTTTTTCAGAGAGGCCACCCTGTAGCCATCCCTGCTACTAAAATCTTGCCATGCAAATCCAATACAGAAGCAAAACATTTTCAAGAAAATTTGAGAAAAGGATTAGGCTGCACATGGAACTAGGATGATATGGGATAACTGCACATAATTTGTGGTGTCATCTTGTGAAATAAATAATTTAATCATCAGTGTGTTTGAAAAGTACACTTGAAAAATTCTTGTTGCACAAGGGAAAAAATAATCTGAGTATCTTTGCCAAAGTTAAAAGTGTTATGAATGTTCCCATGTCAAATAATGTCTTGTATACTTATTTTTTATATAAGACAGTGTTGCTAACAATTTATTGTCCTTCTACAGGTACAAATACAGAGCACCTCTTGTTTTGTCACTTAAACTTCAAGTGTTCTCTGGTATTATCTGTTCTGCCCTTTCAAAATAATTTGTGTTTGCTAGGCACAGATATATATTATCTTGATATCTTTCCTTAACCTGTACAGTTGTATTTTCTTTGATATATTTCTTACCTGCCTCCCTTCTGGACTTTTATAGTGTAGTATGCATGACAGTTTGGTTTTATTTGTATATGTCAGTGAATGGAGACTCTGCCTTATGTATAAATATAAAATATAAATATATAAATATAAAATAATATAATATATTATATAAAATAACTTTGAGCCAAGATTTCAATTTTTGTGAAGTGGCTTTGGTGATCCACAGGGTTTAAATTGTCCATTCTTCTTTTTTTGTTTGTTTTATTCTTAACTAGTTAAGAATGTTGAGAATTTCTGAAATTATTTATAATGTATTTCCTAGCACATTCCTCTTCTATTCAGTTTGCCTTCTAGATATATATAAAACCAACACTCACCAGTGCTTAGTCTTTACGGGCAACTTCTGCTATTTTAATATCCCAGATAATCTATTAATTTGAATTAGAATTTGTTTTTCTTTGTTGTGATTAATGATGATGCAGTTATGACTGGAATTTGAGAATATTCATGGTTCTTCTGGTTCCTCTAATAAAAACCAACCAAAACAAGAGAAAGGAAAAAGAACTGTCCCTGCTTCCTACCTTAGTTATTAACACTGAGAAGGCTTACAAAGTATGTTTAGCAGTTTTGAGTTTTGTTTTGCTGAACAGCTTCAGCACAGAAACTGGTTATCATGTCTAATGTCATAAGAACTTGCACAAATCTTGCAGTCTTGTGATGGTATTTTGCATTACCTCATAGAAATTATTTTTATTGGCAGCTCATTAATTTATTTCAATGTGATTAGTTGCTAGATGTATTAACACTCCAGTTAGATCTCTGTTGCTAATGTGGAGATTTAGTTGCATACTCTTTTCTTAATGATATAGAGATATATAGAGTTTTAAAATGACTGACAATTCCAATTTTCTGTTGATTTGATTTTGATATATTTAGGGATTGTCATATGACAAGTATGACTAAGCAGAATAATTGAATTTGTTCTTATATATACAGTTCTGTTTCTAAGATGGGAAGGTTCAAACTCTATTAAAGATCAGAAAAAAAGATTTTAAGAATTGTGTCTCTTCTGTGACTTATCTCTGTGGGTCATCAATTACTTTACTGAAATATTTCTTTTGTTAGGTAGAAACAGGATCATTCAATGGCACTTTTGCATGTGTTTCTGCCTTTGTGTCCTGAAGTATATGTAAACACAGATGCAATATCTCGAACTTCTCAGTTCAATCCTCACTTTTTTCTAGAGCTGTTTAACTGCTGTGCAAATCAAAGAACCATATTTCAAAATAGTTTTATTTACTTCCATTCAGTTACTAAGGAAAGTACTTATTTAATTGTCTTTATAATTTTGTTCATAAATACTAGCTTTAGAAAGCATGAGTGAATAACTTTCTCAAGGTGGTAATAGAAGAACTGCTTGTCTTTGACACCTGTCGAAAAAATATTTACTCAGAAGCTAAAAAATTTTACTTCAGTTGACAAAAAAACTGCAAAACAATAAGTAAGTAAACATCTTACAAAAATTCTGTTCGAAATACCTACAGTTTTCATTGTATTTAGTCCATAAACATTAATTTGTTAAGCACATCTTATGACACACATTTGAAACGCTTTTTAGCTGGTGGAGATTTGCTTCCCTCCTACACACAGACAGCCAGAGAGCAAGCATAGGTTCTTCTTGTTCTGGGATGTATTTCATGCTCTGCTGTACCCTCTCTCAGAGTGCTCCTGACATTGGTAAATTGCCACCCCAGTGCAGCAAAGAAGCCTCACTCAGAAGGATTTTACTGATATTATAGAGTTCTGGGGGAATGGACATCCTATGATGAGTGCTGCCTTTGGAAAAACATGAATGTTCTATCAACCATTCTTTGGTGGTATAAAATCACAGCACACCAATAAATCAGGTAGTTTCTGGCAGTGGAAATATTACATCAATGAGAAAGACAGCAGCACTGAATTTCCAAACATTTCTGTTCATCCTAGGGGAAACAATTTTCCTTATGCAACCCTTTTACTGATGGCCTATTTCACTTCCATGTTTCCTGCTCTAAAATGCCTGTGTTTCAAGGAGCTGTTCTACAGAGACAGGTTGCTTTTTAATAGATGATCTGATGATGTTTCTCTGAAAGTGTTTCTGCTACAAATACCTTTTTGCTTATGGTTCAGGGAAAACTGGCGCAAAATACCCTGACTTCATTCTAAATCTGATTTCACACTCTCCAGTTCCTATTCATTGTTTTCCTTATTAACTTCAGATAAGATAAAAACACAAGCTGGAGGCACAGTATTTTCCCTGAGATTCTTCCCTATGGATGTAATTTACTAAGTTTAATAAAAGCCAAGTGTGAGAAAAAATTATCGTATGTCTTTCTGTTATCAGGTCATCAGAAGTTTCTTGGAATTTAGCTTTTCCCTACTGCATGCTTCAGATACTTTTTTCAAAATTTCTTTTCTCTCTTTGTGATGCAGAGTGGGTTTGAATAGAACAGAGAAATTGCAGGGATGGACCTGAAAGTTTCCCTTAAGGGATGTTGACATCAGGTGGTAAGACCAAGTGTGTCCCAGTGTTGCCAAGGAACAGCATAACACTTATTTGTGCAGGAGGTTGATGCATGTATTTCAAAGAGAAGAGAGAATTTTACTGCTCTACACAGGGTGCTGTGGGCAAATTGGCACACTGTGAATTCACTCTGTGTGATCATTAAGGCAGATCTCTGTTGTGCAGTACTGCTCTTCTCCAAAGGAGCAGTCTCTCAGGAACACATACAGCCAATGTCAGCAACTTCTTTGTATTTCTGTTCCCTTTTGCCTTGCTCATACTGATAAACTTTTCCTAAACTTTCTCTCAGTGACAGCCTGGAAGCATGACTAGAAAGATATTACTTAGGCTCACACATTGGACTAGTGTAAGTCAAAGACCATCATCTTCCTCATTTTCTCATCCTCAAAGTAAATCTAGGCCATTTCAGACACAGCTCTCAAACAGTACCATCATGAAAACTGTATTTGAAAATTCAGAAAAGAATCTCAAAGCATCATTAGATGTCATATGCAGCTTACTATCTGTATAAAAGTCTCTATTTGTGTTAGTCTCACAGTATCTATGTGGCTATCTATGTCTCAAAAAAACCCTGCTGTCATGTGTGCATGTCCCTCTTTGTCAAGACTCTCTTTTCTACCATCCAGAAAGTAATGGAGACTCATGAGGAGCCTCTTTGCAGTAGTTAGGAATTTCTATTTCACAGCCACAGGTAGTCTCAACATGATTGTACCGAATACATGAACAAAAAAAGGGGTTTTGTTTGCATGTTTTCCCTTTGGAGAGCACCAGTTCTTCTTTTCTACGTGGTCCTTTTTGTGTCTGTCAGTATCTTAACAAATGCACACTTTCTTTAGGAAGATTTTTGTTCAAAATATGCAAAATACTTTGTAGGAGTAATTTTTTTATTTATACCAAGCACTTAGTTTAATGCTGCTTCTATACTTGAATCTGATGAAAGCACTAGTTTTGTGTGTTCCTTATTTTATTAAATAGCTATTTAAATCTTCCCTTTTTTTGGTTATTTACAGTTTTAATATTCTTGTAGCTTTTATTTTCCTGACAATTAGCTGAACACTTCTGTGCTGGCAGCTAAAGATTAGTGGATTATGGGAACAGAGAAGTGGAGAAAACCTTCTGAAGAAGTCTTTAGCAACCAAATTGTAAATAGTTTTTATAAATTGAACAACTTTCAAATTAGAAATAGGCTTTTAGACTCACTATTTTTGATGGGAAGCTGATGCAAAAACTCCCATATCTCTTAATAAACCAAATTTACCAATGGCCATTCACTCCTTCAATGTAGACAAGTGTTTCATACTGTTTCCTGATAAGGAATAATCACATCTCTTTTGAAAAGCTCTGTTTATCTCAGTGTGGCAATTGTAGCTGTGTGTGAGATGTTCTGATGCCAGTGACCTGTACCAATTGCCTCTACCAGAGAGGACTTCTAGCATGACCACAACACACAGCCCTGCACCTTCTAGTACTGTACAAACCTGTTCAGAAGTATCTTTGAGCAGAGTTTCAGTCATTTTCAGTTGTCATCATCTCTGATCCCTGACTGCAAGCCCATTGCTCACTGCTTGTTCCCTGTCTCATGTCAGCACAAGAATCCATACAAACTTTTCCTACTCCCATGCGTTCAGTGGCCTCATTAACTCTTACGCCTCATCAAAAGGAGCAAGAGCAAATAAGAAGGAAGAAGAGGTCAGTGGGAAAGGTTTATTTGGCCTCATTGCCAGTTTATGCCAGGTTAAATTGACTGTGAAACTATGGTGCTAAGACTGAAATCAACTGAGACACTAAGATGATCTGATAGCAATCTGTTGCCTTCTCTTTTTTTCATTGTGCAATAGTGGTGGGGGTGGGGCATTGTAACCTCCTAAACAAAAAATATGTATTTGTTATTCTCCTTTGGTTTTTCCAGGTGGAAAAATGAAATTTTAGGTAATTTGTTTGTATTTGATTTTACCTGACAGCTCACTATTCTCTTCTGCTTAGCCAGAAGTGAAAATAAATAGCACAGAATCTTGTCATCTTTTAAGCCATTTTTAAAAATATATTCTACTGCTAGGGATTTCAAGCCCAGATGAGCCTAAAATCAGCAAAAATTAATCTGGATCTGGTAAATAGAACTGAAACAATGATTTGGAAAAAAATCTAGTTTAATTTATGACATTAGGTAGTTGCTTTTCTGCTTTATTTCTGTATACATTAAAAATGTTCAAAAAGTAAGGCTAATCTGACCTGTGTAAAAGCTGACTGAAATGTTTTTCTTACTCTTTTTTCAGTCTGTGAGTTCTGAAAAATAGTTAAATATACAGCAAAGAGAAGACAGTGAAAAGGGTCTGAGCATTACTGATCTGACAGTTCTATTGCTGTGCAAGACCCTGGTACCTTTTTGTCCTTGCCTTAGATTTTTCACCAATGAGTGTTTTAAGGTCACTTCAAGAACTACTGGCAAAGGTATCAGCAAAAACAAGTTTAATATCAAAATGAAAGTATGACAAAGTTTACTGACAAGGTTAATTCTATTACTTACTAGATGCTTAAAGTACATCAAGGAAAAGCAAACAAAAATCCAAAATCAATGAATCCAAACTTAAATAAACCCCAAACTATTTGTGTGGAGGCTGGAAAGATGAGGAGGGAAGAGATAAGTATAGGAAAGTATAAGGATAAAAAGGAATACAGAAGACCCTCCTGTTGAGTCACAAGGTTCAGAGTAGAGCATCGTACTACACTGAGCTCAGACTTGACTAGAAGTTTATGCCTAAAGGCCTAACAGCACTGAAATTAAGCTTAAATTTAACAGCACTTAAACTTAACAGTACTTAAGTGGTAACTGAAGCTAAACAGTTTAGCAAAAGATTCATATACAGTTTATTTTATCACAATAGTAACTCATTTACAGGCCTGACTTACTATAAGTGTGAAGCACTTAAGAATCTAGGAGAACACCATTCATGGTATATTTGCTATACTACATTTACACTCTCATACACACAGACAGAAAGTGTCTGTACAAGACACATACCTGTGAAAAAGTTCCCCTTGAATTCAGTGACGTTCTCACTTCAGATGCCTTTTCAGCTTCTCAGTGGGAGAAGGGTTGAGCCTTGAGGGGTTGAAAGTATCAGCCCAAGATCCATCATCATCATTTGGTGATGCTCTGAGTATAGCAAACCTGAAAGTTTGCTGCCCTGAAAGGCCCCACTCAGAGGGAGAATTCTGGTTGCAGTCTGCTGTGGTCCAGAACTCCAAGGGTTTCACGTTGCACCACTGTTTACAGGGTAGCAAGAGAGTGTGCTTTAGTCATAGAAATTTTTGATCCTAGCCACAATCTCAGTCACTAAATTTCTCTGAAGGTTTGATAACAAAACTATTATTCCACCTGATTTGTTATTTAAGCAAGAAAAATAAGTTTCCAAGGCTGTTCATTCAAAAACAGGAGCTTTAGTGTCTGAGAGCAAGACTGTTTCTGCTAAGGTCGAGAGAAGCTTAGCCCAAGTGCTGCTCATCAAGGCTGAGGCCTAACAAGCATCTCTTAGATCATAGTGTGGCCTCAGGTGGTGCTTAGTGATGATGGTGGTGGTGGTAAAATGCATCACCACAAGCTTCCTACCCATTATCCTCATGATATTAAGAATTTTTGCATGAATTGCTTGCTCAGGATTACCTTTCCAAAGAGCTGAAGTTCTAAAGTTCTGAGTCTCACAACTTGGGAAATGTGAAAAATCATAGTTAGGACAACTTCATGTGGAAACAGTATCACTTAGAATCATAGAACATGCTGAGTTGGAAGAGATCCATCAGGATCATTGAGTCCAGCTCTTGGTGATGTGCAGGACACCCCAAGAGTCACACCGTGTGCCTGAGATTTGCCCAAATGCTTTTTGAACTCTGTCAGGCTGGTGCTGTGATCATTTCCCTGGGGAGCCTGTCCAGTGCCAAAACACACCATGGGTGAGAAACCTTGTCCTATATCCAACCGAAATCTCCTCTGACTCAGCTGCATGCTATTTCTCATGTCCTGTCACTGGTCACAGGAGAGGAGAGATCAGTACATGTCCATCTGCTTCTCCTTGTGAGGATATTGAAGACATCTCTGTCTGACAAAGAAGTAAAAAACCAATTCCTTATCAAATGCTTAAGACACTGATTGCTGCAACAAACAGGCTTGTGAAATTGTATAATTGTCTCGATTTTGCAAGGGGAAAAAAACATTATATTATTATGACTAAAGCTAAATTTGCCACTAACAAAAAAAAAGCCTGTTTATTTGCTTCAATCTCCTATCTAAATAATGGCTAAAGTAAGACTATTTATTTGCTTCATGTTGGAAAGAAGATTAAATTACAGAAGTCAAAAGCACGTTGTGAGAGGTTTATAAGCTTATTGTAAAATATTCTTTCTCAACTGAAAAACAAAACCAAAAGGACTTTATAGAGCATTTCTCTCCTTTATTCCACTAGATAAAAGACCTTAAGGACTTTGTGTTGGTATTTTCCATTAAGATGACAATCGATATAATTTGCTTGTTTAGCAAGACACAAGGCAAGACAGAGGATTGCTATTTCCTGTAGCACACAAGAGCATCAGTAAGATTGTGATAATTGCTACGAGATAAAGTGAGCCTAGTGGATTGTGTAAATTGGATGGGTTCATTTAAACTGCTTAGGGATGACAGATTTGCTGATTATTTGGATTGCTCCCTAATTTCTTTATGTCCATTGTGCCTTCATGTAAAATCTGGCATGCTGCTGTGCATTTTTATGTTCTTGCTACCACCTTGGTAGGTTTTTCAGTGTACTTGCTTTATTATAATAAAGTTGTACAGCTATGTCACAGATTAATGTACCTAAGCATTAGCATATAGCCTTGGACAGTAGGTTGTCATTGTTATCATACTACAGATTTGATTACAGAATGACATTATATGTAAGGCTTTCAATAAAAAGAATATAGAGATTGATGATGAAATGTAATGGAACCATAATTATCATCATCATCATAATCTTTGCCGAGTTCATAGTACTTCACAGTATGAAGAATATTTAGAAATTATAGGGCAAAAAATACCTACCTTTATAGAACAATAAATAAAAAGAAACTTCAAGATACTCCTTTGTTAGGTTTCCTGACTAGGTAAATAACAAAACCACCTATGTGTAATTAATTTAGGATTTAATTTCAAGATCAAATGAAAGTATACCAGTGTTATTGGAAAAAATATACATTGATATTTACATGATTATAATTAAAAAACCCTGAACTGACAGATGAGCTTGAGTTACTGGACTCCTGTTCACAGTCTGTAGTACATTCCCACAGTACTGTGCCAGCATGTCTCCTCATGACACTGGAGTTATCCAGATATGAAGAAATGCATTTAACTGAGTTTACGTTTTGAACAGATTATTTGTTTGAGACTAATGTTTTGATACTGTATGATCTAGATTCCTTGTATGAGCAGCTTTTGAACAGCACTTGCACCTAAAAAAGCAGCTTAAGTGACAAAATACTTTCCTGGTGATGTGTGCAATATCTAAAAGAAGTTCTATCAGAACAGAACCCATCAACTTCTAAAATAACACTTTGACATGCAGGATGCTTGCACATAATGAAGATTTCTGACAAGTTTTCTAGTTTTGCAGAAGCAGCAGTCATTTAGGGCCAAATTCACAGATGAAAGTTTCTCATTGCATGTAACACCCTAGAATCACAGAATCATAGATAAGTTTGGATTTAAGGGACTTTTAAAGATTTTGGAGAGGATACCTCCTGATGTGTCATTGAGGCATAGTATGAATTTCCAGACTCTATTAAAACTCCTGAGGGTAGCACATGTTAATTTGCTAGGCAAAACTCTGCCTTTTCAGAAATGTCACAATTTTTCTTCAATCCAAAAGAGCTCCATAGCAACATTTTACCTTTCCTTTACATATACAGGTATGAATGAATATATACAATCATTTTGGTGTGATTCCTTTCTTTCCTTTGAAGCCCTTCAAACACATGTTCTTTATACATTAGAACCTGGTAAACTTATTTTTTGTTGTCTACGTGCTTTCATGTGGAAATATTATTGATCAATTAGACTCATATCTACAGGTATTTTGACTATATGTTTTTTCTTTCTCCACTGTAAAGATAACTGGAGGAAGGGATGAAAGCTGGTTCAGCTTTGTTTAGTTTTTCCTACTTTCATTTTCCTTTTTATTTAGAGAAAAGAAAACCACCTGTCTGGTCTTTCCTATGGAAATGAATAGGACTAGAATCTATTGTGTTATCCCTCCTTTATCCTCTTCATACATTGTTTCATTCACCACAATTATGGAAACAATATCATTATAATATGTTGCTATTTCAAAATATTGGTTTATTGTGAGATAGAGGTAGAAAAATCAATGTAACATGCTGATTGTAAAATAAAGGTAGAAGAACCTTTTATTTTTAACACAAATAGAATTATTTTGTTTGCCACAACTTGTCAAAGGCAAAGTATTGTTATTATCAGTAAACAGGAGCTGAGATGGCACATTAAGAGCTGTGATATTACAGTGTAATTGTGTGTGATTTTTAATGATAAAGATGTTCCCTCTTTTCTCTATGCCCATGTTTTTTTCCTCTACCCTGTTCTGTTGACGTAATGTTGCCTAAGTCTCACCATTCAAGAAACCGATTTTGTCACTGCAGCCTCACATGGTTGTTATGGGAAGCACAGTTCTAAACTGAGATTTTATTACTACTGGTACATCACATCAAAGACCATTGGAGTTTTGCAGTAGCTTGATCTTCTTTTAATAAAAAAGGAAGTAAGTAGGAAACAAGATATACCTGGTTTGGTTTTGTTCTTGTTGTTGGTAGTGATGGTGGGTTTTGTTGGTATTTTTGTTTTAAATAATGACACTTATGACAATACCTCATTAGCAGTCTGTGCTCTCACCTGTCACAACATGTTCTCTCCTGGAGTTTTTGAAAGTGAAAGCTGGAACGACTAAAGCAGCGGGTAGAAAGCAGGGTTAGAAGGTATGGTTTCTTAGAGGGTGGAGAGAAACCTAGAAATTTTTGGGCTGAAAGAAATCTGAAAAGAACATCTAATCCATTTCCCTGCTCTGAAGCTGTAAAAATATACCTAAAATTTCAATGAGAGGGCTTTCTCACTGTAATTTATTGCAATTTTTCTCTTTCCTAAATTTAAAATATTTTTTCCATATCATCTTATTTCAACTGCTCTTATGTCTAAGTTTATGTGATCTCATTGGTGATTACAGATACAACACTTCTACTTTCTTGTCTTTGTAGCGAATTTATTTGAAGACTGTTCTGCCTTCTCTTTCTCATGAGATGTTTTTCCAAAACTCCATATAATTGTAACCCCTTTGCTTTCTCCCAGATGTACATATTCTTCTTGAAATGTAATGAGTGCCTCAAACTGGACACAGACGTATATTAAGAGCTTATGTTTCATGAGCAGAGTGAAAGAATTTTTTCCTATGTGTACTAATGAGAGGCCTGAAAATCAATATCAGAAACTGTTTTGCAAAATCATTCCATTATAATAATAGTTGCCATTTAGCAGGGAATTCTTATCCCTATTTTACGTTTACACTTTTAATTTTCAACTTCCTCTGTTCCCAAGACCTTGATTTTAAACACAGCTTATGGTGTTGCTTGCAGCCTTGTTTTGTTCTGGCCATCCTTGTCCCAGTAGTTCAAAGCAGCATGTAGAACTGAAGCAGACAGGATTTGAGTGTGGGATGACGTCCCTCTCGGCCAGAGTCCCTAATCCTTCCAACAATCTTCCTTTGTTATTCTGTTTCAATAGAAAAATGCAATGGCAATGTAATGCAGAGCTAACATATTGTGGAAAATTGCTCTGTGAAGCAATTTTCCACAGAGTTTTGTTTGTCTGCTTGCTTTTATAGCAAATGTTGAAATGTATTATTATTACTATTATTATTTACCACTAAAATTTTCAATTGAGGATTTCACCAATGGAGAAGCCTTACAGCTGTTACTGGAATTAGGAGATTGATTCTGATTTTATCACCAACCCTTCCAAAATTACGATTTTTAATCCAGATCAGCTCACTCTGCAGCCCTACACCTAGAACTGTAACACAAGTGGAAGAACAACACAGACTGAAGCAAACAAACAAGGTTTAGTAATTGCTTAAACTGCCCTGAGAGAAATCTGGGCAGCTAAGCCCAAGTGTAATAACTCTGTGCTTGTCTTCATTGATCTTGGAATGAAGAAACTTTTCTGAAACCACAACATTTTCAAGATCTTCTCTGTTCCACTGGTCACTCTCCAGAGGGATGTGGCACAAACCAGGAGAAAACAAGTTCAGTTTTGTTTTTATTACTTCACTGCATAGTATTTAATTTAAAAAACAGTCCAGTTCAGTTTGTTGTTTAGAAACACACTTCAATATGGCTCACTGGAGCAACTTTCCATTACCACATAAAAGGAAAAAGCATTCTTCCTCATAAAATCTTCTTTTCATTACTATTAGAGAAGGGGCTCGGTAAATCTTTGATGCTGGGTAAACCTCTGTAGGAAAATGCAAAAATCTTTTTGAATAATCTCTTAAGAGTGACTTATTAGGGTTAAATTAGTGCCAAAATTATGTGGATATATTTATATAAATCATCATTAGAGTGGAAAAGGAGAATGAAGGTCCCACTTGCCATTCACAACACACCTCTTTAAAAGTTTCCTTGAAATATTGGTAGGGATCCTTGCAAGGGTTTTCTACCTTCAGCAAATTCATTACTTCATTGGTTAGTACCTCTGAAAACTATTTATAATGAAATACAATAATGTCTGACTTTCCTCAGACTAAATGGGAACTTCAGTTTCAAAATTACCTTTGTATCATAGAAAAGAGAGAAGACTCTAAAGCATTGCAACCAAAAATATTTCAGTTTCAAGTAATTAGGGTAAAAATCTAAGTAGAGTTTGGGGAAGGACGCTAAGGAAATGTCCAGATTTACTCTTGGTAAATTATAGTAAAAGAAGGATCTGAAAGTAGAGGTTAAAGTCATACAGACCTTTTCTTTTTTCTTTAAACTAGTGTGTGTAATGGGTGGT